>JAUCMS010000145.1:12431033-12466463 GCA_032357445.1 Enteromius radiatus | reverse complement strand
AGAATGTAAAGTAATCAGTGTACAGCTTGTATAATGGTGTAAAGTTGATGTTCCCTCAAAATAACTCAACACACAGCTATTAATGTCTGAACTGCTAGCAACAAAAGCGAGGGGTGTACTCACTTTTGTGAGATACTGTAATTAAGATTTTTTTTAATGAATGAATACTTTTATTCAGCAAGGAATTCAGAAACTTATTAAAAGCTGATTTCTATTTCAAACTAATGCTTTTCTTAGAACATTTCAACACCAAAAATAAAAGGAAATGTTTCTTGAGCAGCAAACAGTGTAATAGTGTAATATAAAATGTATTTTAAAACTTACTGATTATCCATCAAAATTCATGCAAACTTTAACGTGAACATTTTATACTCTTCATGGAAATGCCCACTTGCTGTAATTTTTGGACTTGCTGTATGAGTGGCTTCAGAGGTGCTTTCAGTGCATGCTAAACGTATTGTTTAAGTAGTTCACAATAGAGAAGAAACTATTCTATACAGTGTGCTGTAAGTAAACAAGCTCGCTGATAATGAAGTGTTTCCAGCTTTTCACCTGCTGTCAGCTTACAGGATGGGAGTGGATGACAGAAATATTCCAACTTGAAGATTAATGGAGTCCCTCGGATTTGCATTAGGTCTTTGTCCACGTTGCTCCAATGCAAACCGGAGCTCCTGAACATGCCTATTTATGTGCAGGCTACAGACTTACTGCATCAGCTGGCCTAAATGAGCTGTTCAAGATAATGCAAAACCTCTTACCAGAGTGGACTTGATTCCTACACTTTCTGCTGCTTGGAAGGCCAGGGTGAAATTTCGTCTCTAAAAACAGAAATAGTTATGAGATTAGCAACAAATAAACCAAGATTGACCTAAATTGACAAAGGTGTTTGTTCTCTCAGGCTTGAAAAATCTTTATGGCCACTTGGTTTGATTTTTCTTATATATGCAATGGCATTCAAGACCCCAAATATGTTTTGAGGCCACTGGATAAGTGCTATAGGGCATGGTCATGATACTTGCCTTGTCCTGACTGTTGAGCTCTTGATAGGGAATATGAGCAGGCAGATATGTGTGAAGCACAGCGCAGAAGGCCAGTCCATCATTCCAGCTACTGCTAAAGTTGGTAATGTCGATATTCTGCATAACAAACAGACATGACATACTTCATATAAGCCTCCTGGACTTTGCATTAGCAACAACTAAACATGTAGGATTATGAAAATAAAGCTGCAGCACATTTAAAACCAGATTAGAAAGGGTTTCAACATGACATGCCAGGATTAAGTCATGAATTGTGTGCAATTCAGTGTGGCACAATCAACAGAACATTTCTCCACTTTGCAAAATGTACTCATCTTTCTGTGGTTTAAAATGAAGCAGGCTTCCTGTTCAGAGCTTCTCCTACCACCTTTTGTGTGCTAAAGAGCTAAGGTCCAATGCCCACAATGTCTCAACATTTCACCGTAATGTGTGACAGAGGAGCAGTGAGACTTCAGTCTTTCAAAGAAATCCTTCTTTAGGGAAGACTAGTTAGTGCTGAATGGAATGAAGTAGCTTGTTTTGTTTCACATTATGTTGATGCTTAAATTGAATACAAAGCATCAAGCCACTTCACTTCTATTCAACTTTAATAGCTTTGATCATTGTTTTACATGTGGGCGTTCAACAAAGAATTAAAAAGAAATTATTCTGATTTCTATTTCAAACAAAGGCTTTCCTTTAAAGTTCTATTAAAAAAAAAAAAAAGTCTGACAACATTTCAACACATTTCTTGAGCAGCGAACGATGATATTACAAAAATTTCTGAAAAATTGTGTCACACTGAAAGTGGTTAACAACCAAAAACATGAGGAAAAAACAATGGGCACCTATTATGTAAATTACACTTTTACATGGTGGTTGGATTAGTGTCAAAAGTAACAACTTCGTAACCAGTCAGTACTGCAATTGTAAAAACATTCATCTCCTGCTAGCATTTAGCACTGTTGAGCAGTTTCTTGATTGTGATTGGCTACAATTATTATCGCTTCACGCTCTTCAGTGTGCTCTCATGCAGGAGCACATAGAAAGCTGCATCTTTGAAAAAAGCTGTGTTTATCAGAGAACTATTGAGGATGATGTCGTTTTTAAAAATCAAGAAAAAAAAAATCTAAATTTCCATTTGCAAATCAATAAAAGATTTATTGGTGACTTTATGTTGTGCAAGGAAAATGTAGTCATTTTTTAAATAAAAATGCCCCAATGAAGCAAATTCAACGAGTTTGTTCTCAGAAGTGCTGCTGACGACTCTGTTTTACGTCAAGTGCCATTTAAAGTGCCAGAGAAATCCAGCGGACTTCCTGGTGAGGAACTTGATAAATAGTGACTATGACAACCACACAAGCTTTTCTGGAAGAGACTTTTTTAAAAAGTAGGAAAAAGCATTTCACTAAAGTCTGACAAGTGGAAAAAAATACTGATAAACAGGTGTGTTATCAGCCAGCATTACAGCTATTATTCTGTGGACAAAAATGACATATCTGAGATTCAGTCCAAGCTTTCAAAAAATCCAACATAAACTGACAGCAGCTACAATACAGTATGAGGACAGTGAAGGACACTACAACTTCACCATTAGCTTATATATAATAATAATAATAATATATAAATAAACAAATCTTAAAGTATTTTTTAAAGTATATATTATTTAATTAATATACATTAACAGTTAAATTGCATATATTACAGTAAATAGAAGATAAATAAATTAAGTAAATATTAGATAAATAAATAAATATATATATAAATAACATAATGCTTCTATTTTTAATGTCATAATACAAACCTGATAACCCTCTGTTTTTTTCTGACACCATCTCAGCAGTGCATTTCTTTTAGATCCACCATATTCACGAGCCAAAGCTGAAAGCGGGTCTTTTCGCTCCTCTCTACACAGAAAAACAAACCAAAAATGAAATAAAAATCATCTCTGAAGAAGCATTTTAATTCATTCTAGCATTTGGAATCATGGAATAAGTGGTCAAGGGGGTGTGTTCATTGATGTCCGTGACATTTATATGAGAATCTAATAAAAATGTGTATGATACTGCATGTGTGGGTTACAGAGAGTTGTAGGGCAGGTGGGTACCGAAGGCGGCTGCGTGCTGTGGGGTTGACAGATGCCGTGGGGGAAGAGGAAGAGGACAGAGACAGAGGAGGTGCAGCAGAGCCCATGGCCATCAGAGAGGAAGCTGGGCCTCCATCAGGAGCACTGATATCCCTCTTTGCCTCTTCACTGCTTCTTCGAGAAACTAAATAGTGGAGAGAGAAAAGGTTTGATTATCTTTTGGGTAACAGTAGCCTGTTCTTTTGGTTTACATCAAGATTTTCTTTATAAAAAAAAAAGTCAAAGCTGTCTTAGAAAGACATTAAAAGTCACATGAATAAATGTGTAACAATGCAACAATATAAAAGTTTTAAAATTTGACATTTTATGATGCATTTCACAATTTATAACAAATTAATAAATTAACTTTATTGTTGTTAGAGCAAATGTACACAACGTTCCAAAAGTTTAGAGTCTGTAATGTTTTTCAAATTCATCTATTTTTGACCAACAAGGCATTTATTTGATAAATCAAAAACCAGTACAATCTGTAATATTGTAAAATATTATTACAATTTAAAATTAGGTGCATCTATTTCTGTGTATTTGTATTCCCATGATAGCAAAGCTGAATTTTCAGCTACCATTATTCCAGTCTTCAGTGCTGCTCAAGAAACATTTCTTCCAATTATTATCATATTATTATTATTATTTTTAAAATCGCTGGGCTGCTTAATATTTTTGTCATCCTTTGTGATATTATAAATGTGTTTACTTTTGTTCAACTTAATGCATTCTTGCTGGATAAAAGTTTCATCCATTTTCAAAAAAAAAAAAAAAAGTTAGATATTTATATGTATGAATAAAACCTTACAGCACTGACTATACAAGTGCATTATCTGAGTGTTATAGCATCTATATTACTTTAATTTTTAAAAGGTCTAAGCTTCACCTGTGATAGTCTTTGATGTGTCCATGCTTGAGACTCTCTGAAGAGCTGAAGCTGGACGACTGCCATTGGCTGCTCTTAGTAGATGCTCAGCTGCAGACAGAGAAGGAAAGAGAGAGATATAATATCATAATCAGGATTTCAATATCTGTTATCAGTTCATCTGGGAGCTAAACATGATTCTGGCACTAATATGAAAGAACACAGTGAAAGTAAAGAATGAATGTTGCAGTCTACAAACACACAATGCTAACTTGACAAACTGACAATAAAATGTTATTGCACATTAAATCAATGACATTCAAATGCTATTACATTTATAGTCAAAGAAATCAATCTATAAAAATGAAAGGAACATTAGATGGGGGAAAAGACCGATGTTGACAGCCAGTGAGTCTCAATAGCTCTAAAGAGTCAGACAGGGCAAACTATCACCCCTGAAAGAAAGCCATCCCACCAATTAAAACGGTCATTTCCACAAAGGTTGATAAGAGTTTCCAATAAGCAGTCGAACGTAAAAACAAGCATGACAAAAGGCCTCTATGCCCTCTCTCGCACGTTCACAAACACGCACTGCCTCCCTCTCCAGCGTAATAATGGTGAAAATGAGTGGGGAGGGGGCTCTGAAACCTGAGTATCTGTTCATACTTGGTGTATTTTCGCATGAGTTATCACATCTGAGGTCACCATGAGTTCAGTGTTGCTTTTTGCGGGGTCATAAACTTCTGGTGTCGGGAAAGCAGAGTGCCACACCTTTTGACTAACACATTTCCAGTTTGTTGTGATTATTAAAACTTTTTTTAATAGTAAAAATAATTTTACTCACAACAAACAATACTGAATGGATTACATTTTTTTGAAGCCAAGAATAAATAGCAAAAAATAAAAATAATAAATAAATTGAATAGTTTCTTTTTACATGACATTCCACAAACTTTAAATGACATTAAGGTTTGATCAATTTCCGTCACTTTTCCTTGACTGGAAATTTTTACAATTTTACAACTTCCTCAACTGATCAGGTTTTTAATAATAGCCTGAAAGATATGAAATATTGGGAGGTTGGTCCTAGGCATAATTTGATAATTATTATATATAATTATCAGATGTGTAATTGTTATAATTTATTCAACAAGACTAAATGATGTACAGTAGTTATTGCTATAATTTATAATTATAATTCATATAGTTGCTTGTAAGTTTTTCTAAATCATATTAGAAACAAATACAATGAATATAACCCTACCATAACAATTCTGTTTTAAATTAGATGTTCAAACTACCTGACAGGTATTTCTATTGGCTACTGAAAAGCTGGCATGACCTGAATCATTAAATCAAATCAATAAATCGAAAAGGCAACAAATCAGTCAGTGTATTGAAAAGAAAAAAACCTGATAAAACTACAAGTAAAAATCATTTGAGAGACTATTAGAAATGTTGTGGTGTTTGTTACCTGGCATGCTGATATCTGTGTAACTGGGTCTTTTGTCTGCGAGGGAGGAAAGGGGCTTCGCAGCAGCCATAGAGCCAGTGATGGAGTGTCTCTGTAGATGATCAAAATAAACATTTTTGAAATCATCTTAATATACCAGCGTACATATTACCTGCTTTGATCTGAAACAGATAGCTGTGACTGAATAACGACAGCAGAGTCGCTTCAGGTAAGACAGGATCATGAATAAAAAAAGTCATAAGAAGAGAAATATATCATATAATCTAGATAGATTCATATCTCATTTCATTTAAGAGCTCCACATGTGCTTTTTGGGAAAAATAAAAAGCTGTAATAAAAGCACCTGATCCTTGTAAACTGTCTCTTTCCCTTCATGACTTCTCGAGAGGTTACACATTCACGTGGTCAGCTTCTGTTAAATCCCATTGCTCCTTTCTCCTAGAATGCTACTTGATTTCTACATCAATCAAAAGCGGCTACAGACTGCAGATAGCCTCTCAGGAGGATATGACTTTAGATCTATTTCCTCTTTGTCTGCTGTCCTTACTTCAATAATGCCCTGACGATCACACTCTTATATCCTCAGAGCTGAACATTTCTAAGAGTGTCACTTTGATATATGCAGTCAATAAAAAAAAAAACAAAAAAACATTTGCACTCATGAAGTGTTACATTAAGGTGAGAAATTAGGTTGGTATTTTTAATCATTCTTGTTGGTAAAAAAAAACTTTTTTTTTTCTTGGAGCTGTAGTGCCTTATTTGTGTTTTCAGTCAGGTCCCAGGTAACAAGTTAACACCTTTAGCGTACTGAGTTACCTAGCATAGCACAAATATGTTAAGAATGCTCATGTGGATGAGCCAGAAAAAGGGTCCACACAAAAAAAAAAAAAAAAAAAAAAATTCAACATTTCCCTTTAGCTTTCCCTATCCTCTTTATTCTTTGGTCAACATGCTAACAGCTTAGCTTACTAGCTTGGCATATAACTGCTTTATACAAGCTAAACAAAAATGTCATAAACATTTATGCTTTGTTGCGTTTTTCAGTTTGCAAGCTCATAGTTTGGTCTACCAGCATGGCATGAGGTTAAATAGTTAAGAAAGTTCTTGATATGAGCTAGAAAACTGAACATTTCCCTTTATTTTCAGCTAACTGAAGCTAAGTTTAAGATTATTGGCGAATATGTAAGAACAGCTCTTTTATTTAGCTAGCTTTTGGTTTGGTTTGGAACTGAGGGATGGAAGGCAGGATCTTGCATGAATGGAAAACAAAGAAAAACTCATTTCATATCAAGACTGTATCAGAAGTTATGGCTGCACTAGAAATAAATCCTAAAAGGAAATTCCGTAGTTCTCATGAATGAGCTGTTGCTGTGAGAAATGTCAAGAGGCCTACAGGAGGAGGAGGAAGTGCTGCTATCTCAGAGGCTTCCGAGGTTCAAAAAGCAGGAAAAGAGCCAGAATGCTACTGTTTGACCTTCACTGTGAAAATAAGAGGCTCTGCAGCACTGTGGAAGTATGTTATGTGTTATTGTGTGACTCTGAAGTACCTGTATGGGAGAGACAGCAGCAGCAGGTGGGGTCTTCATAGGGCTGGGACTGAGAGGTGTGCGAGGTAATGGGGCGTTTGTGGTCGTGCTTGCAGCGGCGGCGGCAGCGGCAGCAGCAGCAGCAGCAGCGACGGCTGCAGTAGCATTAGCTCCAGGACCTGAGAACATCCAAAAAACAGATTAATTCAACTTTAGATGCCCCATACACATGAAATGGAAATCAAACCAGCAAATGGCGAGGTACCCTGAGAGGCACTGTCAAAGCTTTTGATGAGGGTTTTAACGGTGGGTGACGGCTCGGAGGATGTAGAGGGCCGTCGACTCAGTCCCATGCCCTGCCGGAGAGCAGCCAGGTCCCTCTCAACAGCGTTCATGTAGTTATACACACGTCCACGCTCCTCGTCTTGCCTTTGAGACAGTACAGAGTCACACATTATCAACATGTACACTCCATCTAATCATAGACAGGAAACTCAATGATTATGTGACACTCATCTGCGATGTTAATATAATTAAAGGGATAGTTCACCCAAAAATAAAAAAATCTGTTATTAATTACATAGCCTCATGTTGTTCCAAACCTATAAGACTTTTGTTTATCTTCGTAAGACAATTAAGATATTTTTGATGAATTCCAAGAGCTCTCTGACCCTCTATAGACAGCAAGTGTCCTACAAATGTAGTAAACTGAGACGGAGGAGATTCATTATTAAATAAAGTCATTATTTTTGTTATCTTCGCACACAAAAGTATTATCATAGCTTCGTAAAATTAGTTAAACCACTGACGTCACATGGATTATTTTCTATGTCTATGGGAGAGCTAAAAATATGGTGTTCTGAAGATGAATGAACGTTTTAAAGGTTTGGAGTGACATGAGGGTGAGCAATTAATGACAGAATTTACATTTTTGGGTGAACTAACCCTTCAACTAAAACAAACGTGCTCTCAGATAATTCCTGTAAAAATATGCCACCAAATCTAGCCCAAACAGTAAAATGTAAGATGCTGTCTTCTAACATAATGCACTAATCATTTTTGTTATAAAAGAGTATGAGATAGGAAGTTAAATACAAATGACTTCACCACTAAAAATAACAGTTTGAGTTTAGCTGAGCATTTCACAGCCTAACACTAGGCACTGGCTTAACACTTACTTGCGGTTTTTAACTTCATCTAGTTCTTTGCTTAGCTTCTCATTTTTTTCTTGGGCTTCTTGTAGGCGGCGGCGTAGGTCACCGATTTCCTCTTGAGCTTCTGACTTGATGTCATTAGCAATGACCACAGCAGTCTGCAGATCTGCCTGGAACTGACGCCACTCTGCCGACTCTTCCTGTACATACATAAATGCACAAGCACAGAGGTGTAGAATTAGTAAGTATAATTAAAGACATGCATTAACACATTTAGCACCACAGGCATGTAAACGTAGTGAATTATCTACCACAGAGATGATTCTAGAGGTTTTAAAAACTGGCAAACAACTTGACAACAACACTGACAAAGATCTGGCCATTACTGGGTTAAGACAAACATTAAATAATAAGCATAAAAAGTGATGTCAACCAAGTGAATCGTTTAATAATAAATTTTAAAAATAAAATCTGAAGACATCCTTTCAAAAGAGCTGGGTCCTCAGATGACTGCATGCACTGCTGCCCCTGCCCTCACTCACCCTGAGTCTGCGGTGCAGTATCTTTATCTCTCTCTCCATGTCATGCTTCTGATCCTGAAGCTTTTTCATCGAATCTGCCAGGAAACAGGAAAAAGAGCGAGGGAGCATGTGAAATGAGGGCATACAGGGTTCACATGGGGGAATAATGAAAGAAATGCACTGTAGCAACATTGATTATGTAATAAAAACATAATGCATTTTAAACCTCATTCTAAATGCCACCACAAATGACAAGTGTTAATAAAATGAATTTTCTCTCCAACGAGAGATCTGTGTTCGGCAGAAGTCAAGTGATGTTTAAAAAAAACATTATTCTATCATTGCTGCTTCATACTACTAAGACAATAAGTAAACCACGTTCTTAAACAACTGACGCCACCATGTGGTGATATGAGAAAGACACACCAATAACTAAAGCCTCTCCTAGTGTTGAACATAACATATGCCCAAAACTCCCACGACTAGAGACACATTATCTGATGCTCCTTGCATCTATCAGACTGTCTGACTGCAAGGCAGCTTCCTGGAGGCAGGATGCACAGGTTTTAAATCACTCCGCAGGGAAACAAAATCGTCTTTAAAAGGTAGAAGTGTTTCAGCAGAAGTTGGTTGATTGCTTTACTTGGGATTCAGACAGTCTCTTCCCAAGTAAGTGGATCAGTTTTCATACTGCAAAACTCTGTTCAACAGTTCAGCATTAGATCAATTTGTTTAGGTCAGGGGCTTTCTGGAGATCTACCTTCCTGCAAAGTTTAGCACCAAATAAATTAAATACAAGCTAATATTCATCTTAAGCATATGGAACAGCATAAGGGTTAATAAAGGGTAATTAATGGTAGAATTGCCATTTTTTGGTGAATTATCCCTTTAAGTGTATCATTAAAAAAGCAGGATGTGAAAAAAATCAGGATGCGCAAATCAAACTCACTCTCTAGGTCGCTGATGATGAGGTTGTCATGAAGTTTGACGGCTCTGTGCTGCTCCACTTCATCCTCCAGCTCAAAGATGGTCTCCTTCATGTCTCCGATCTCTGTTTCTTTCTCCTGCATGTCCTCACGTTGCTTCTCTAGAGCCCTCTTCTGCTCGGCTAACTCTTTCTGCACCTCGCTCTGGAAGTCCCTGTACTCTGCATCCAGCTGTACCACAAATAGAAGAAACAGAGTTGTCAAACAGGCTCCTTATGGCTCTTAAAGCAACTGAACCGGTGCTTAAGCTCACCTTGTTGAGGGTGTCCTGCAGACATGCCACCTCGTTCCGAGCATGGCCCAAATCGTCCTGTAGTTTGGTGGCTTTGGCTTCAGCTTCTTCCTTGTCTAGCCTAACCCCCTCCAGGAGCTGATGGATGTCGCTCTTATCTCCAGCATTGTGGATGGAGTAAAGCTCAGCAACCTTTTGCCTCTCCTGCTCCAATAATGCCCGACAGCGACTAAGCTCAGCCTGGTCATTGTTGACTGCAGCTTTACACTCCTCCAGAACTGCCGCCATGCCAGATCGCTCTTGTCTTTCCACTTCTAGAAGTCGCTCCATGTGATGGTTGCGCTCTTTCAGTGCTGCGATCACATTCTGAGCCTCTGCATTATCCTGCTCGGCCATCTTTAGAGTATTGCTCAGATGTTGCTGCACACCTAAAAGCTGCTCACGCTCAAAGCGAGCATTTTCCGCAAGCTCCACATAGCGCTGCTCAAGCTCCAGGTATCGGCCACTCTTGATGTCTTCGTCTACTGAGTAGGCAACACCGTGCTCGTCCAGAAGTGAGCGGAAGTACTCTATCTGACGGCCACAGTGCTCCAGTTTGTCACTCTGCTGGCAGAGGGAGTCCATAAGCAGCACCTTTTCCTCTCCCAGGCGTTCATTTTCACCGTTTAGCTCCTGCGTGATCTGTTGCAGGTCAGCTAGTTCCTGTAGAGTTGCTTGGAGCTCCTCAGACGTGCTGTGTTGGTTCTCCTCCATCTGGTGGATGCGCTCTGTGAGGCACGCCACTGACACCTCGCTGGTGTTTCCACTGCTCCCCTTCCGAGAAGAACTGCGACATGCTGGGGCGCCACCTTCGGATTCAGAGGATGATGAGGAGCCGCAGCCTGAGGGAGCGTCCAAAGCGTCATCACTGGAGGTCACCGCTTGGTAGACCTCACTGGATTCGCTATCTAGGTTGTCCGTTGAGCCACTACGCTGTCCTCCTGTGAGGAGGTCCTCCATGGAGCCTGGTGCTGATCCCTCCACAGAGGAGGCCACGGTAGCACAGTCTCCATGACCTCCACCACCTCCAGAGGAGGAAAGTTCAGGACTGGTGGAGGGAAAGCTAAAGGTTTTCTCAGCACCATCTAGTCTTTGCTCCAGAGAAAATCCCAGAGCATTGAGGCGGTCCTTAAGCATGCGGTTTTCATTCTTAAGCAGGTTCAGCTCTCCATGGATGGCCTGGTTCTGCTCCTGCAGGAGCAGCAATGTTGACTCCACATCTGCAGCCGTGATTATCGCAGCTGCCTCCCTCTCAGGTGGTCTCTCATCCTCCTCATCTTCCTAGGAGCAACATAAGGTCAGGGCTTTTAATCTCAAGTTGTAGTTTTCAAGTCATGGTACAGATTCACCAACACTATTCACTGCTGCTTGTATCAACACAATCCACATCCTAATTTCCCCAAATATGATTATATGGCTGACCAAATTATGCTATCTTTATAAAAACCAGAGATATCCTTTATTCAAGCCACTATAGAAGCCTGTTTCTACCTCAGAGTAACAAAAAATTAAACAGTTTAAAAAGTTAACTACAACTTTAAATTTAATAGTATGAATTTTTATCTCACAGTGGGGCTTGCATCCTTTATTTTAAACTTTAGCAAACAATTACCTTTATTTTTTTTCTCTGAGGAGGAAACTGGATTCCCTAAGTGACCATATCTATGAAATTGCTATAGGAAACAAAGCATGCATTTGGTTACCGAAAACAACATTTTAGTTTTGTTTGTGCAATGTGTTTTGGAAGTTTTTGTATAAAAAAATATATATTTTCAATTACAGTAGAACTGAATAAAGGCTGAATTAGTTTTTAATAAGTGATTTTTTCCTGAATTGCTATTTGGTTATTTACAGTATTACAGAAGCTGGTTTGTGAGATTGCAGTCTGAATTTAACGTGATAAGAAATTCAGTTCTGTTGTAATAAAATTTGGTTTTGGGTCTTGTTTTGTTCGTTCATATTCAGAAACAAAAACATGTATTGTATTATTATTATTATTATTATTATATCACAAGGTGAAGTTGATCTAACCTCAGGAAGTCCCAGCTGAACCCTCATGTCCCTCAGCTCACCCCGTAGCTGCAGGATTTCCACGTCTTTGCTCTTGGCCAGACCTAAGAGATTTTTCACTTTGGCCTCCAGGGCCACTTTATCACTTAGCTGCCCGTCAGACTTTGATTTGCTCATGCGGCTCTCTGAGTCTGAGCTTTGTGCCGGTCCACGGGAGTGCCTGGGCTGGGCTCGATCAGAAGCACCAGTGGATGACTGCTTCTTACTGCTGGAGTTTCTGGAGTTTCGCAAACGATCACGTGATGAGTTTGACTCCTTGGAGGCCGTGGATGAAGTCCGTTTGCCAGATGGGCCTTGTGAAGATATAATTTCAAATACAAGATCAAAAACAAAACAGTAGACCGGCATTCTACACAATGCCTAAACAGTTAATTGGTAAAATTAAACAAAACATTTAAATACCTGAGGTGGTCTTGGTCTTAGTGTCAGGGTTATTAGTATTTGTTCCGCAGGATGTTGAGTGTGTAGAGGATGATTTCTTGCCCTTGGCAACACTGCTGTTTGTCCCTGCACTACTCCCGGCCATAGCAGCTAGAAGATCATCATTGCTTTTGACCTGTTCATCAAAGATTAAAAAAAAATCAACAAAAAGTTATAATAACACAGTGATTTAAATATTAGTTGATCTGTTGTTAATCTGTGCATGAGGGTGACCTTGGAGAGCGGAGCTGTGGTAGGGCTCTTAACAGCGCTTTTGCCAGCAGAGGTTCCAGCTGTCACTGCGTCACCTTTACCTCCTCCACTTGCTGCCTTATTCCCCACTGGCCTGCCTGCTTTCTTCATACTGCGCTCGCTCCGGGAGATACATCTACACCTCAGTCTGTGCAGGGATAAAAAAAAAAAAATAAAAGAAGAAGAATAAATTACACATTTATATTATAATTTATAGATTCACTGTTAATAAGTTTTTATGTCAGAAAAAAATTAATTGCATATCTGAAAACTTTATGAAAATTGCATTCATTACATATGACAAACATTAAATAATTACTTTGCATTTGGCACATTTAAAACTAGATATTTATATTTTTTAAATAAGACCGTAGGGTCAATTATCAATTATCATTGATTATTATCTCACTTGGAAAGTGGGGAAAAGACTGCTTTAACAGTCTCAAAGTTTTTCAAAAGGAAATTGAGTAGATGCCTGTTCACTTGCACTAGGGGGCAGAAGGCACTTAAATAACAGCTGAACAACACATGCACCGCTGGGCTAAAGGCTGAAAGCAAAGAGCATGTCTTTGCCAGCATGCTGTTTCTGATAAACTAGCCTTGGGAAACTAACATGATGCTGACTGTCGCTGAAGCTCTGATTGGCTGTAATGACAAGGATCTGGCTCGCATGTGCTCCTAGTGTATTAAAGGGCCAGTGAACTAGGCGTATAAGCACAGCTTGTCATCAGCTGGGCTTGAGGCTTCACCATGAGTTCATAGAAGAGCCTGCTGTCTGTCTGCTGGGGTGTTGCTCTCTACTGTATATGCTGCTGAAAAACAGTGCCTTAAAAGGAAGCAAAATCTTGCATGTGTTCAAGACGGTATCTACATAATACCAGAGCTGCCCATCTGCACAACAGCAAAAACCTCCACTTATTTTATCACTTTATTTTTATAGACAAATTCCATCTGAAGAGTGAAAGTATGATCTCAGACTCATATGGTTCAGAGAAACAGATTGCAAGTAATGAGAGGGTAACGAGGTAGGCTAATTATTCTGGGCATCGCACACTAATAGTGCCTGGAGATCAGAGCTATTAGATTCTATCATAGAAAGAACATCTGAAGAGCATTAATGGAGCCTCATTATATCACTATTCAGCTTCAAAGCAAACCACACCACAAACAAACCGCTCAAATAGGTCGCTCACAACACAACAAAAGATACAACATTCATGAAAACTAAAGCTCATCCATAAATGATGATATCATTTCTAATCCTCATGTAGTTTGTGTGGAGCACAAAATGGAGAAACTCAGAAGACTATCTGGTCGTTCTTTTCCATGCAATTATAATGGAGACTAACACACCAGAAAAGCTAATAAAAGCGGTCCATATGACTTGTGTGCTATAATTTTCTAAAGCCATTTGACTGTTTTGAATTAATCGTTTTGAGTCAGATTTTTTCAAAGAATCATTTGATTTGACTCGAGTTCAACTCACTCATCAATGATTCAGTCAAAGCATTTAAAAGCTGTAGGTGGAAATACAGCCAATTCAAATGCTACATTTAAAACTGGGCAAGTTGTGTGATGGAAAGGATTGCTTCAGAACTAAACAGTAAAAAAAAACTAAAAACTTTTAAATAATAATTGTTCATTTGTCCAATAAGTTGTTGCAAATTTTTTATGCCACCTTTCCACTAAAAGTTGGATATTGTGATCAAATTAAGAACAATGTAAATGGTGGAAATATAATATAATATAATATTATACTATAGTAAATGTAAGGAATAACTGACTTTGGGCTTTTGAATTATTAGAAAATTAATGCGCATTTAATTAAGGTGTACATTGTTTTTCTAACAATTTAACAGCCCAAAGTCAAATATTCTGCTTATACTACGATTGTCACACATAAAGGCATCAACCAGATGATACATTACATTTCAAGGCATTCGTCCATTTTTTGTATTTAAAAGACACTTTTGTAAGTAGGATCATTTTATTACTCATCTCATCAAATGCTTCCACTGAATACTTTTTGTATGGAAACAAAACAAAAATAATGATTTTATTCAATCATTTGGCACTGTAACATCACCATAGCACCATTTCGAAGAGCATCTGCTGGGCACATAGCGTACGCTCTGTACACACAGTCTCGTCACTTAATAATATTATGGTTGAACCTCTTATGGCAGATGGACTATTCTGATTATGTCTTTCATACTTTTCTGGACCTTGGCAGTGTTCATTACTATCAGTCAATGTGACAGTCACTAGCCTCCTGGTTTTAAAGACCAACTAAACTTTTACAGGTTTGGAATGACATGGGGTTATGTCAAAAAAAATCATTTTGGGGTGGAGTAACCCTTTAAAACTTTTTGTCAGCCAATCAAATTCAAGCATTTAACGGCCCATAGTATAACATAGCATATTATATTATTCTGCTTTAAATATAAGTAAGATTTAGTAAGAAAGGCTGCAACTACAAAAGTAGCCTAAAACGATAACAAAGTTCAGCGAATTAGTAATAATGGCTTCAATTTCAGTTTATCACATGACGTTGTATAATGGCTTCAGAATACTTGGAAAAAGCATCATAAAAGCACACTATATTCCATCCTCTGTGAAGCTTGAAAGCTCCAGTCCCCATTCACTGCAAACTGAATTAAAAAAAGAGCAGCACAAGACAACTCGTTCTGCAAAATAGCCAGTTTTTTCCAACATGCTTTGGAAAGGTATCATGAATCACATCTTTGATTTTCCGATCAGTCCTCTGCACTTGTTTTTGGATGGTGCAGATCTTTCCAGATTGTTCATTTAATAGATCCCCATTGTCCTCTCCAGCCTGATCATAGCGAGGCAAAGAGCCTGTTCCTCCTGTCTCTCAATGGAAGAGAAAATAAGGCCTAATATCTTACAGCTGTTGCGAAGCAGGGGGCGGGGGTATGTGGGAGAACGTTTGCTCATTTCCAATTTACAGACCCCCCAATGAAAAGAGGTTTCAGCACACATTCCCTTAAAGGGAGAGGTTCAGAGCAAGACACCAGGATTTTTTTTCCTCAAAGAAACGCTGCGTCAGTCTTCCAGAAATGAAAATGAAACACTCAGACATTAATTGCTTCTATATAAATGCATACAATTAATAACAATAATGCCCAATATTATAACAAGGTTTAGTCTCTAGATGCACATCAAAAGCTGAGATGAAGTCAATCAAAACACTTGTCTTGGCATATAAGATAATTAACAGACAATCATCGACTCATCTGGCAAATTCAAGAAATATGACTCACCCCTTAAACCCATATCACATGTAACTTGTCACACCCATAAAATGACAACATGACTATAAGCACTTTGCTTTTTCCACACCCATCTTCTACTACAAAACGGCAGAATCCCACCCAATCTTCAGGCACTGCCTAAGACTCACTTCTTTTAACAATAACTGGATTAATTGTGACCGGAGAAAATGTTGTGTTGGCTTACTGGCCCATTTTTTTGACCATGGCGGTGTCACATGTGAAACTAAAGCACAGGGCTCAACAATAAGTGCTGCCCTATGGCCCGTGGGCATCGTAAAGATATTCGGGACATCTCATCGATTTGTCACTGGTCTGATCTGTCTCTGCTGCATCGTCACAAAAGTTCATCATTTGCACATTTTAAAACCTTGCCCATTTAAACTTTTATGAAATTTTTTAAAGCTTTCAAGCAATTCAAGACATGAAAGACACTTTAGTACTCACGCACTGTACTAAACTATGTGTGAGCCTCAAATTGCATTCCTTTCCATGTCTTCTTGTGCTTAAACAGACAAATACATACACAACTATGTCAAAATACCATTTTTGGCAAGTATCCTCAAAAGCAGTCCGTTATGTCTTTCAATGAACTTAATCAGTTGACACAGAAATAGGCTTTGTGTAATTATATTTGATGAAAGGAAAGACAATCACTCACTGCTCTTGACTGAATCATTTTTTTGTGGGATTAATCTATATTTAATTTATGCAATATTACTTTACATATGATTATTAACTTCTGTATCTGAACCTAAAGCATTGTTTAATTTCTATCTTTGTTCAGTTTTTATGCTATTGCTTGTAAACTGTTCATTTGTGTTTAATAATGTTTAAACTTATATTTTGTTAGACTAATAGTTTTTACTGTGGTATAAAATTAGAATTGAGAATTGTAAAACTTGACTAGTTTTTGCTAGTGCTCTAGTGTAAAAATGTGAAAATCCTTGAAGTACGTCATGCAGGATGTGATGGATAAAAGTGCAACGTGGCAATTTAAAGGTGATGAATTAAAGATGAACCTTAAACATTAAAGTCAGCATGAAATGGAAGTTGCAGTAAAGCTACAGTGTTGCTCCCAAACTTGACCTCAATCTGACCCCACTATAGAGTGAGCATTAAGAGGTGCTGACAGAGACTCAACACTAACACTACCCGCCAAGCCCTCAAATATGAGTCATGGGAGAGACGTTTGCACACATACAGAGAAACAGATGCCCGCTTTCACACTCCTCTACAGAGTGTATCACATACTGATAGCAAAATGCATCTATCACCTGCTAGGCCAAGGCTTCAAGCCATGAGTGAAATAAAAGGAAGCATATGTGCGGCTGGAGTTTTTTTCCCCTACGCTCTCCTTACCTCCTGACCGTGACATCGTTTGCTGTCAGAAGCATGCAGGATGAGGTCACATTATGAGGAGTGCGCTGCATGTGTAACGCTTACACATGATTTATTTCTACAGTGAGGTCATCATAACACTGTGGACCTTGCCTATTAAAAAGACACATGACACGAACTGAGGTTCCTCAGTTACCCGATTTAACTCAGATAATGGCACTTGGTCTAATTTACAATAGTAATTGTCTCAGGCCTTCAGAAACCAGGCACTCACAGCCAAAATGGCCAATAAAAGGTGTCAGTGTGCTGGGAAATAATCTTCTTTGTTCTTTCTCTCAGGAAATGCATGTCTCAGTGGAGTTAGTGACGGGAGCACTAGGATGGCACTATTAGTTTAGTGCTCTTCATCAGAGTGTGATGGGGGTTTTGGAGTCACGCCCAATGCGGTCAGGCCGTTTGTGTTTGGGTAGCCTTGTGGAAAAAGTGAGGTGGAATATGCTGTGGTGAAAACTCAAAATAATAAACAATATTTTTATTTAGTGAGTCAGTGATGCTAGTACTTCAAAGCAGAACACAGCACAGAATTATAATAAGCCTTGTTGGTCTGCCCCAAAAACTCACTGAACTGAAATCCTGCTCCTCATAAATATGCTATATGGATGCTGTATGAACTCTCTCTCAAGTTCTGGAAACATCTGTCTGGAAGTACATGCTATTTGTTCTTAATTTTATTTTTTCAGCACAGACTTGCTTTCACTGCTCTGAATCTGATTGGCTGAAAATCTGGAGCTTTTTTTTTTTTTGCTTTTAGTGTAGACACTTTGATAGATTATTTATTGCCCAATAGATTTATTGTTTGTCTCTGAAATCTTTTACATTCTACGTTACATTGTAATGTAATTACATTACATTCTTAATTGTATGCAAGGGGATAAAAATGTGAATGATAACAGCTTTCCTATCCATTAAAACTTGCCTTTTATTCAGTCTATGTTGTGCTGATTATCTTGGCCCACTCTAAAAACCTGATTGGTTCAGAACCCTGCTACAAGTGACAGTACTGTAAAACAAATATGTTCTTTAACGCTCTGATTGACCCTGTTTTTATTTTATGTTTCAGGGTTTTTCTACTTTTTAGTACTAACAAATGATGTAAAGGAGTCCCCTAAAATTAGCTTAAAATACCTAGAAAGTAGTAACATTATGTCTGGTTAGGACTACACTACAACTAAAAATCTTGGGGTTGGTAAAATTCTTTTAAATGTTTTTGAAAAAGTTTCTAATGCTCATGAACAATGCATTTATTTGATTTAAAAAAAAAAAAAACAGTAAAAACAGAAGTACTGTGAAATATTATTACAATTCAAAATATGTTTTCTGCTTGAATATATTTAAAATATACTTTTTTCCTGTAAAGGCAAAGCTGAAATGTTCCAGTCTTTCAGTAATTACTTGAGTCTTCAGAAATAAAAAAACAAAAAAACAAATAAAATAATGCTGATTTGATGCTCTAGAAATATCAATATTATCAATATTAAAAAGAAAAACATTTGTTTGAAATGTAAATATTTTGTAACATTATAGATATATTTAGAGTCACTTTTGATCAATTTCATGTGTCCCAACTCTTAAATGGTGGAAAAACACAAACAAACACAATTTAATCAGTTCAGCTCTTGTAATCCCTATTTTCCACTTCATCCTTTATCTGAAACGCTACTCGAATTGCACAAGAACTTCAAACGCTGTGAAATGTCTGAACAACATCTTGCTTCATCAAAACCACGAATAACACATCTGTTGGCAATCTTCAAATGCAATAAAATAAATAAGCCCTTTCTTTAGTTGTGTTAACATCCAAAACTCCAATCAATCCAAACTCATACGTAAAAAACTGCCTTTATACAGAAACCTAAAATCAACTATGAACTTGACAATCACAGCAAGGGTTATGATTCCCAATGAGAAAGGGCATCTTTTTCCCACACACACTTTGAATCATCTCAGCATGGCTTCAGTTTTTCTATATGTGAAGCCATACGCACATTTCAACAGAAACCCTCCCACTGCTGCAGCTCTAGGAATGTGTTTTGTTTGGAGGCCTTTTTGGTGGTTTATTAGATCTTAAGAGAATGGCCTCCAAGAACTTTTTCACTTGGGATGACTGTCCTGCTGAAGCCAAGGATCGAGAGCAGGCCAAACAGGCTGTAACTCTTATTGCATAAGTCCCATTCCCTGAACACAACTGATTTTGTGATAAATAGTTTAAAAAGAAGACATTTTTCCACAAACGGAAAGAGGCAAAAATAAAGGAAAATGTCCTGCTCGGCATCAAAATTACTGTGAGGTTTTCTTACCTCAACACATCGACAAGCTCCTGATTTCTTCCTGGCATTTTCTCATAATGTGCATAAATTTATCGGAGTACAAATGAAAAATGACTCCTAAAATTTTGCCAACTATATCAGTTGATCCTCTGGTGTTATTTTGTCATTTAAGACAGAGAAAGAATAATTTTTATTTAAAATTTACCCTTTTTCCCCAATTAGAAAATTGGGCTCTCTGTTCTATTTATTGTCTTCTGTCTATTTTGATAACAAATGTTCAAAAGTATGACCAGTTATGACTTTTATAGTGTAAACAGAACATATTTTTGAAGTCATAAAACCATTAAGTCAGAATTTAGGACACTAACGTTAGTAATTAGGATTAGGCTTCTACACCTATGAAATGAATATGATAATAGCGGTTTAAACTAGAAAACACTTACATGGACCACAAAGGATGACAAGTGTAACTCCAAAGGTGTAAATACCAAAGGCTTAATAGAATATAATATTTAAAGCCATCTGACAGTCATAATGTACTTTTCCCAATTGTTGTTCCTCAGTCAATATTTCACCTTTATTATATGGGAGAAAAAACAACTCCCTTAAGAACAGTCTCCCAAATCCATAAAAAGATATAATCCTGATTAGACATATGACTTTATGTCAAAAAATAAGGAGCTACATTATTTCTGGCCATCACAATCAAATGTCTGGGTAACAAAATGCTCCATATGTAAAAGCTTACTAGAAAACTAACGTTACCTGTATGTTTATTCAATATATTGCATATATCAGAAGGAACCTACTAATACTACGAAGTACAAACACTTCAGTGAACCTTCAGCTAAAAACCGTAATTTATTTCCCAAATAATTCTGACATATTGATTGACATGACCTATCTGGGTTTGACTCTCCAGTTCGCGAACTAACCACCATCCCTACGTTTCACAACAACACGACAAACAGAAAATACAGCTAAACCCAAAAATATTACCAATGTATCCACTCTGCGACATTCTCTTTCATCACTCCACAGTTTGTCACAGCATGGCTATGAGTTTACAGGCTAGCCGCTAATGCTAACAGGATGTGCTACTTGAACAGGATGCGAGGTGAAATAAATGTCTCGTTTATTACCTTGGCTCCCTCCTTTCGGTCTGTATAAGCGCAAGTCAGGGTAGACGATCTTCTGGGTAGTGTTCAAATGAAGATTACAAAAGGTATTCCGGGGTTTTAGTTGTTGTGGCATCGTTTCTGAGAGGCAGATAGCCGTTTCATGCTACACTGATGGTTGGCCACTGCAAACAGCTCGACTGACAGACTATAGACAAACAGGCAGTAGATCACATCAGCACACACTCTCTCTGCGCCCGCCTACCACATGTGTTCAACAGTACAGCTGTGCAGCACGAAATATTCATTCTGTTAGCTGGAAACAACCAACGTTTGTTTTAAGATGGAAAAAAAAATATTTAGATATACTGTGAGATATAATTTAAAACATTTAAAACTACCTGCATTAACTTGTCATACTATAACCTATAACCATATAGTAGTTATCATATTTATCAGAGATACGAGATAAAACTGTTGTCCCAATCCATCTCTTTATTTTGTAATCTGACTTATGCTCTATGTCTTAAATTGCAAATCATTTACTCGACTGTATTTTCTGAGTCATTGTAGTTAAGTATGAATCATTCCTGCACTGATGATACAGAAGCATTGGCCAGAATATGCATATATATATATATATATATATATTTTTTTTTTTTTTTTTTTTTGGTCACTGAAAGGAGGTGTAGGACGTTTGAGGTCAATATGATTTTTAAAAATAAATTAATGCCTTTATTAGAATAAACCTTGGTGAGCATAATTCATTTTTCCAAAATCATCAAAAAGCTGAATATTAAATTAGCTGTTCATTTTCCGTTTATTTTCTATAAAGCCTACCATTTAATTTTTTTTTTCAACAAGTAGGGACTAATGTCTTATTAAAACTTAAAATCCTGATTCATGTTGAGCAGTAAATGAAAAAAATAAATAAATGAAGAAACAATTCCCAAAACTGGTTGCAAAAAAAACACATTGAATTAAGCTACTGTACATTCAGATGAATTTACATTCACCATAAAATAATGCTTACAGCCTTTTCTTTCTAACAATTTGACATGTTTGAAACTGCCTATTTTTCATTAACACAGATTAGGCAACTTTTTATTAAACAGATCAACAAAAGCTCTAATTATCATTTTAATCAACTTTAAATTTATTATTCATCTACTTTGTACAGATTCACATGGCCACACTGTAACAGGTCTGCCATACAATAGCTTTGTGCAGTTTCAATATTGTCCAGTAATAATAATAATCAAAGTCTATTGTTTCAGCAATAGTGCTCCAGGAAAGGAAAGAATGCTGAGCGCAAACCACTGTGTCCTAACGTCTTCTGGGGAGTAATGCTATCTCTTATTGAGGACTGTTTAATGTACTTGGCCATCGGTCAGATAAACACACAGAACAGTCAACGGCTCTGTGGAAACAAGAGGATGAAGGAGTTTATTGTGATCCATCTCCTTTAATCCACACTGTGCCATACTTATCCATATACAGAACATTTCCTCATCATGGAAGCTGGGTTGTAAAATGGCAGCCAGGAATATCTTCATCAGTACAGCGTGTAATGGACCAAATAAAAGAGAGAAAAACGAGGAATTGGATATAGCTGTAATTCAAACACAAGCTTGATAAAGGACGTGCAGATTCCAGAACATACAATGGAATAAGAACAGAGAAAGGCAATGATCTTCAACACAATTACAGGAATGTCTCTGTTTCCTTAATCTAAAGGAAATACACAAGCGTAAAGAATCTGTCGCACAGTAACTAAAGGAAATCTCTATAAGAAAAGTCATAAACAAAACAACATGCCTGCATGTTACATGACATCCTAATAATACACAACCTCTCCTTTGTTCTGAACAACTTAATACAGATATATGCATATTAGCCATGATGAACTGAACAATGTACACACACACTTAACAGGGCAAGATATTGGCACTGTTCAGGTTCGCAAAGTGCTTGCAAGTTTTGTGAACAGCAAAAACAAAAAAGTTTTACAAGTGAAAATATAATAAACAACAAAAATGTACAGTGTTTGAATTAAGTTAATTTTTGCCATTTCTTGAATACATAAAACTAACATAGAAGTGATGTTACTCTGATGGAGAACTCCTATATCCATTTTAATATTTTGAGTCCATCAGTTATGGTTAATTTCCTGTAATACCTTAAAGATTTAAAACTATTTAATGTTTTATTTCCTAAGTTATGTGAGGATTCCAGTTTAAACAGTACTGAAAAATAAAGTGTTATAGTCTTATAATATCACGAGATATGAACAATGTGTGCTGTATTGTTTTAATATAGGCTCAGTAATCCAATGTTAGTTGGATTTATGTGAGATAAAACTGAGAATTGTTTTCATAAAACTAAATGAATGTACATACTTGTGAATTATTGTAAACTATTCTTTTGAGTTAGCATGCTAACATATTAACCATAGTCACACATTGGTTAAAGAACCTCACATTTTAGTTCTCTGTTGTGTTTTATCCATCAGAAAGGGGCCATATAAACGTGTTCCTTCTTATGATTTGCGTATTCAGATGTTCCGTAGCCCTCGCCATGGGAAGACATAAATCATAGGTGAGCAAAATGTCAGATCAAATAAAGCGTTTATGGAAAACTGGAATGCGTAAATCTTTATAAACCCACAGTGCTGAAAGGAACAAGAGAAAAACATTCACCATCCAATGATCTACGAGAAGCTTGGCACTCAAAAGAGTAAGCCACCACTCAGTCAGAAATCCTGCCATGGATGACAGTGAAAATAAGCAACATCACCTGCATGTTGAATGTAACTCTAAGTGCTTGTAACAGTGAGTCCATGAGAAGATATCAGACTGGCTTGTCATTCTTCACTACAGAAATATCAAAGATGCAGGGAATTCACTGCAGGATGTTGGTGCCCTCCATTGGTCGCATGCTGAATCAGTCCCAGTGCATTTCACACCATAATGCATCTGAGCTCCTTTTCAAACCTCTGTGGAGAAAAGCATACTCTGCCGTTTACTATCCGGAGTAGGGATCGCCTCCAGCTGCAGGAAGTACAGTAATACCTGGACCTACGGAGACAGAGAGGAGCAACAAATGCATCAACACAGCCATTATTTTGCATATGACCCATTTTGATGCTTTCAGACCTCAGAACTCTAGCACTCTTGAACATAGTGTTACCTGAGACATAACCTCGAGAGACCAGCTGTCACTCATAGAGATGGGCTGCGTGGGATTGGTTGGAATTTTACTGTCCTTTTCAGAGGGGCGAAGGAGGGTCGGGCCGAATACTGTGGCAAGATTGTGGAAGGACATCTTGTTGACGCTCTCATTCTCAGCAACCCTGATGAAGAATAAAAAAGAAAGGTTTAGTCAACATATAGGTCTTCCTGCCCAAAAAAGATGCAGTCTCACACTCTGTTTGCTTATTAAAGTCTGTCTGTAAATGATGATTATTCTATTCTATTAATAGCTCTAATCTGCATATAGTTTTGTAGAGAAAAAAGTAGTTCACTGCTATGCTGTAGCTGTAGTGTTTTAAGTGGTTTCTTTTGGTACTAGATTGATATTATATTATCGCAAACATCAGTTCAAATCTGTGGTACTGAAATTGTTTGATGGGATCAGACCGCACCTCTTCAGATGGTCCAGTAGAAACAGGAAGGTCAGCAGGTTGGGTTCAGGTAGCGAGAGCAACAAATTAAGCATGCAGCTTTCCTTTGCCACACTGTCTGATAATGCTGAAGAAAATGAATACACAAAATAAATGATAAACTGTTGAATAAATAATTCTACAATAAAACTTAAAAAAAAAAAACAAACACTAAACTGACCGATGCCTTCAGTGAAATTTGCATAGAGTTCATCAGTGAAGAGGGGCTCAGGAAGCTCTCTGAAGTAAAGCTTCAGTGTTCCAGCGATGGCATTCACGTCCATCTCACTCATCATAACCGAAACATCTTTATTGTCTGTTAAATCCAAATTACATATACCATATTAAATATATAATTTATTAAAATATAATTAATTAATTTTAATTTAATTGTAGGTTCATCCCTATAAGGATTACTGTAGTACTTACTGGCATCAAAGGCAGCTTTAAGGGCCTGGATGTCTGTGGCCACGCCAGAGACACGATAGATGCCCACTTCCTCCATCCCTCTGCGCTCAATCTCCTCTACACACTGTCTCACAATAAGAGGTACTTTGGAGTGCTCCCGTCTAAAAGTAACAAACACACACACACACACGAGTCAACAACCAGCATCTGGAAAATATATTTCTAATGATTTGTGCTACTATGACCACAGAAGATTATGGGAAGAAGCTTTTGTTCAAATGTATTTCATGGAAAAAAAATTAATTAATGTGTTATTTTTTTAAGTCATTATTTCTGGGAAGTAAAAAATAACCAGCATACTCTGAGAGCTTGTTTATTTGTTCACTATGAATGGAAAAACTACTTTGCTCATAGCCTACATTTAAACCTACATCTGCATTATCCTGACACAGCATTCCAATATCCCAATATCATAATGAGACCACCTGAGAAAACAAAAACAAATTCTGTCTACCATGTACTCCTCCCAAAACTGTCAAGTTAAAAAAACATGTATTATTAGAGGACAAAATGATTTGCTGTTTAACTGTTAAACTACAAAAAATGCATATCTGAGAGTCTAATTCCTAAATCCACAGTCCTGTTTTTATTGCGGTCCTCTGAGGGAAGCCCTTGGCAAACCCTTGCCTTTAATAATCATTTCTTCCTGTTTCTCAGGAAGTCTATAATGGGGTCGCTTTCTGTTTTCCTTTATGCTTTTAAGAACGAATCTGACGGAGACCAGCTTTCCTCAGCTTTATTAAAAGGAAGTTTCTCCCTCCCTATTTTTATGAGCCCTCATTTGAGTCATGTGGGTCTAGGAAAACACCCAGAGAAGGGTCCCTGTGTTCTCTAAATTATAGGAAACATGGCTGACAGCTGACTGGTGTTGCTTTTGGAGAGAAAGACGGATGAGTGGAACATAACTTCATATCATAATCACGACTGGCTGCCTGACATAAAACTGGCGTAAACGGTTACAATACAATATAACTATATTAATCCTTAATATAGGCACACTCATTTACCTTTTTAGCAGTCTTTTTGTGACTTATACTGACATCTAGTGGTGTGGATGTAGCACTACTTAAATACAAAAGTTTTCCATTTTGAAAGTAAAAATATGGGTTTACAGAGTATGAAAATAATAAGAAATTCAGCTTTTATTAGGTTACATAAATGACTAAAATCATATAAATGTGACATATATTTAATAGGGAGAATAATGTAATAGCCTTTTCTTTTATTATAAAAACAGTGTATAGTGTATTTGTATCAGTCCTACACTGGATTGATTGGTAGGCTGACTCACTTAGTAACAGCCCCGATTTTGACTCCAAACACTCCAGACTGTTTCCTGGACGGCATCCTCTTCAGACTGAACTCTCTGCTGGTAAACCGCATAGACAGCTTGACCTCAATCTGGAAAGAGTGATGAATGTTCACAACTTTTTTTTATAAAAACATCTCACTGATGAGAACAAATCAACTCTGTGCTCAATCTCACCTATCAAATAATCACAAATTAAATCACTGTAAGCTGGCCATCATCTTAATATCAAGCCACGTGACCTTGATAATCCCTTACTGTGTTTATATTGCTAAAACACGATGGCAGACAAATGATATTGATTATATATTGATTGTAGAATGTTAATAGAGTTATGTTCATAAAATACCTGCACAATGGTCAGTAGGATTTTTTAAAAGATATTTGATGCATTAAACTGATCTAAGGTAACAGTAAAGACTTTTACATTGTTACATGTTATATACACCGGTAAGTCGCTTTGGATAAAAGCGTCTGCTAAATGAATAAATGTAAATGTACATGGGATTTCTACTAATTTCTTTAGTCAATGAATCCTAAAAAGTAGTACTGTTTTCTATATAATAAGAATGTTTCTTGAGCATCAGATCAGCATATTCAAATATGCTGATTTGACTGACATAAAAAAAAGCTATTATAGGAATAAATGACTCTTTAAAATATAATAAAATAGAAAACAGTTATTTAAAATTGTAACAATATTGTCAAATGAATTTAGCCTTAAACAAATTAGACTACTTTCAAATAATTTTTAAAAAAGTTTTGAATGATCCTATATATAAATAGACACAGACCCACACAAACCCATTCCACAAATTATTGTAAAATATGTATGTGAACTTTTAAACACGGTCATTTATGTAATTTTGTTATTATTTTGACAAATAAAAAGTACTGAAATGTATCTGTTATTCCACTATAGGCCAGTACACTGCAAAAAAATGCTTTTCTATCTTAGAATTTTTTGCCTTGTTTCAAGCCAACATATCTAAAAAATGAAAGCAAAATAATCTTATTTCAAACAGAAAACAAAGTTATTTAGCTTACCCCATTTGCAGATTATTTAGCTTGTTTCAAGCAAAAAAAAGGCTAAAAAAGCATTTTTTGTCAAAATACTAAAACACTTTCTATATAATCGTACTTAAATATCTACATGTGAACTACATATAGTCACAGTAAATCATCATTTCAGTGTTCAGCAATGATTCAGCAACATCTACTCACGTCCCAGACATATCTGGCCTGTTTAAATGTAAATGGCCATTTATTAATGTTCCTATTATTAGTAATTGTGTTATAATTGTGCAGGATGAGCCACACTGACCCCATTCATGCTGATTACTGTCCTCTGCCAGTCTTTACCCTGCAGCGATTGAGGATCCAGCTGTGAAAACAGGGACAAATGTCAATCAAAAGGATAATCCTTATCTGAGCGTGACCCAAACACAGAGTCACCTGCTAAAAATGGCAGCTCAGTAAACATGCTACTGGAAAGCATCTGCATTTCCCAAAAATAAATAAACAAATGCACTGAGCCAGGACAAAAGAATATCTGCCAAAGCGCATAGCACAGTATACGAACAATGCAGACCAATGCACAGAGCTATTTTACTTAACTGATGCAGACAAAATCATCACTTAAAGAGAAATGCATAATCTCAGAATAACCAGTTTTTATGATACATCCATCTTCCTTAGTCTTATAGTATTACATAACGTCCAGATAGTCGGTTGTCAGTATTAATCTACTGACAGATTCAGTTCTTATCATGTCTCTAATACCAGGGCGTCAGTTTGTATTAATTGTGCTCTGCTATGGATGTAGTGACAACATAATTTACCAGCTTGCTGCCAGTGTAAAGACCTGTATTGATTGGTTGGCTTTACTTATACCAAAACAAATTTGAAACACATAGTGAAATGACAGCAACAATCTATGTCATATTTTTTTTTTGTTGTTGTTTACATCATGCCACCATGGGCTTAACATATTGTTTTAGGCAGGTTATGTCTAATAGATCAATATAACTAGAAGTAAGCAATAATTTTTAATAAATACATAAATACTTCTATTAATCAAGGATGCATTAAAATGATCAAAAGTGATATTTCTAGTGTTACAAAAGAATAAATCTTAAAATGCATAATTGTTTTAACATTGATTATAATAGTAAATGTTTCAACAGATGAGCATTTTATATTGATTTCTGAATGATGTGACACTGAAGACTGGAATAATGATTGCTGAAAATTCAGCATAAAAGACAGTTAAAACATTTTAAAACAGAAAACTGCTTTTAAACTGTAGAAACATTTTAGTTTTATTGATTTTTTTTACTATATTTCTTTAACAGTCTTTAAAAGCACATTTTGACCACCCAACAGCCCCTTGCTGCCCCCTGGAGGTCATCAGTTTGAAATCACACACTTTTCCTACTGCACTCTATCCATAACTCTCAAGTCACTAACAAATAAAACAAACCCTACTTACCAAAACATCAAAATGCTGACCAGGGCAAAATTTCCAACGCATTGCAAAACCCACAAACAATTCAGAATCTCAATTCCTAACCAACCTGCTTAACATTATTCATCTCAAACCAAATTACCAAACTGAGTTTACATCCTAAATTCCCGCCCATGAGATGGGAGAGCTCTCGTTACCTTCTGCCTGAGGAGCGTGCTACGAACTCTACCCCAGAGTCGAGCCCCGGTGCTGGGACTCCTCCTGAGGACAATGTCCACCTCCTCATCTTCCTCCACCGCACAGCTGCTAATCAACTCTTCCTTCATCAGTTTACTACCCACGGCCTTCCCTCTACCATGATGCTCTTCACCATCCTGCATCTGGTCCTTTTTGCCCATCTCGAGTTTGGGTTCCTCAAAGAATGCTACTGTTATTGACAAGAAGCAGCAGGGTACAGGAACAGGAATCCCTCTCCGTTCACAAAAGCACAGTCAAATTCGGATCTTCTAGCACAACGGTCAACTGGTGTTCCATGTTATCCTGAAGCGGTGCGTGTTTTGGCATAACTGTTGTCATGCTGGTCTGGATGAACCTATTGGTGTGAATGTCTCTGATATATTCTTGAGTTCACACACACACACACACACACAGAGCTCCCCTGACGGAGCTGTCACACAGATGGAGCGCTGGGATTAACTACAGAATCTCCTCCCACCCTGATGATTACGGCCCAATGTGGCAGCTGACCTACCAACAATGCATTCAAGACAATTTCAAGTGTTTCGTCTGGTGTTTTTCTGATTATCAGCAATCAAATGTGCCACTTCCTAAGTTAAGGGCTGTAATATGTATATCCTGTCATGACAATCATCTGAGAAGAAACTAAAAAAACTAAATGTGAACAGATATAAATGATCCTACTTGGAGTGTTTAGACTAAACAGCTGAGATCTATACAGTTTGAAAAAAACATGGTTGCCATCAAAAGGGTCATGTGATTAAGACAAAAGCTTTCATTTGCTAATGCTAACTTTCACTCAACTCATCTTTGGTGTCACACCTGCCCCTCTGGGACTCAGTCAGCGTGTCATGTCCCACTTTCTCTCTGGAGCATTTCCAAACAGCGACAACAATCCATAGTACAATCCTTCTAATCCTCCTCCAGCACAACACCTAAGCATTTCCCTGAGGCCGCCACGCAAGTTTCTCTGGTGACACGAGTACATCACAGCATATGGAAGGATTATCCACCTGAACAACACACCGGCTTTGTTTTGTTCATTGCATTAGGAAATAAAAATGTAAATGCTTAGTCACTTTGAATAAGCAGATTATAAACTGCTTGTTTTATCCTGGGATTTATGACTAATCGATAAAATTGATATTGATAGATAGATAGATAGATAGATAGATAGATGATTTTCTCAATATTTAATTATTTTTTTCCAACAAATATTGTCCAATCTAACAAACCATACATCAATGGACAGCTATTTATTCAGCTTTTAGATCATTTCTAAACTGATCCTTATGGTTTTGTGGTCCGGGGTCACATATAATGAAATATCATATAAGCAGATATACCTGAATCTGTCCTTTGGCCATGATGCGATCCATATTTTCCCCATCATCCCTGCACTGTTTGACCTTACTGTAGCACAGCAGTCTAAGGGTCTGAGAGCCCTCCAGCTCGATCTCAAACTCCTGCAAAAAGAGAGTCCAACCTCCATTTAATCACATCGTTGAACTTGCATTATAATGTCATTTCATATTTAAAGCTGCAGGGTGTAATTTGTGCTCATCTAGTGCAAATGTTATCGTAACATAAGGACTAATTATTCTATCTGTCTTTCTAATGCTCTAGGTTTCTCTAAATGTTTCTGAAGGCAGCTACATGCTGAGGATGGGCTGTAGTTCTGACCTCATTCCAGTTTGGCTCTGTGGTGTCTCTATACACACGAGTTTTTGCTTTGTTCACGAAATAGCCGAACGAGTCCACCTCCAATGTACAGTACAGATCTGGAGGAGGAGAGAAGAAACAACAAGCCGGTTATATATAAAACCATTTTTAAATATTAATAAATAAATAGATAAAAAATCCCAGCTACTATAGTATTTTTTTATATTTATTTGTTAATGTTTAGTATTTTATTTTTATTTTTGTTTTATTTTATATGCTTTATTCTGTGTATAATTTTCTGAATTAAATATTTTTAAAATAACAATTAAAAAAATTATACAATATAAAAATTTAATTATTGAAATAAATAAGCAATCAAAAGCAGCTGTCAACACGGTATAACACTTATAGTTTTCACAACATTGATAATAACACTATAAAGTGGTTATTTATTTACATTATCAATCAAAAAATGTGGGGTTGGTCACATGTTTTAATGTGTTTAAATGAATTCTCACCAAAGATGCATACATTTAACCCAGTAAAAACATAGTGAAATACAAATACAGTCAAAAACATCCTTTTTAAATGTACTTTGATGAATATCAAAGCTCAAAAGAACAGCATTTATCAGAAAAAGAAAACTCTCTAGATTTAATGCATCATTGTAATTTTAAAAGTAAGCTTACTGATCCCAAACTTTTCAATTGTGGTGCATATAGTCTAGTTCCTAGAAAATTTCTTTACTTTTAATGTGAAGAGCTTTTGCCACTTATTACATTATATTGTCACCACGGTATATACAGTAAGAAAGTTGTTATTGAGGATAAAGCCGAAGCAATGAATGAGCGAGAACAAAGAAAGACATAAATTAGTGATGGAGAGTTAGCTTTAAGAAGGAACGCAGCATTCCCTGTTAATCCACCCGTCCAGCTGCTCATAGAGAGAACTCTGCCCAACAACAGCAGGGAGCATGTCAGGTGTTTTCATGCATGTGCGCACATATTAGGGAGGCATTCAATAATTTAATGATTACTGAGCCGGATTTCATTCCATCTAATTGTAAGTGCTAAAAAAACACACTGCTGCAGTCTCATAAACTAGGTGAGACATCCCGTGCCAGACAACTTACTCGAGCTCTGTTTCAGCCCTGTTGCAGAATGAACAATCACATTTAGAAAGCCGTACAGCCCCGTGGATTCATCATCTAATGGGAGAAAACAACCAAATTTACGACAAATTTCAGATACAGTAGAAAGACATCAAATACAGTATAGATCTTAATAAAACAAAACAAATAAGGCACTTGCCTTCTTTATTGATTGTCAGTGGAACATTGTGAACTGTTTGTAGCTTCACGCAGGAGTTGGTGAGCATCTGCAACTCCAGGGAAGTCAAAGAAAAACTCTTGAAACCTGTGAGAAACCAAAAGAGACTCATTCAGTGAAGTCGCCAAGATCCACCAACTGACGAAAAAGAGATGTTTAAAGAGTCCTGCTGATATTTTCTTGGAAGGTAGAAAGGATTTTGTGAAGATCAGCAATGCTTACACTTTTTCTGCTGTTCTCGAATGATCTCCCTCCATTCTTCTCGCTCGTAATCAGATGAAATCAGGAATGTATAACCCTGGAATACAGAAATAAAACACAGGAAATAAGAACTTTTTTAAAATAGTCAATACTAAACTTGACATGTTAATTGTTGTTTTTTTGACATTATAGTTAATTAAACTCGCAGTTTATCATTTATCAGTCATGACGTGAAAACAGAAAGAAAGGTCACGACCACAAATGATGTCTTAAGCAAAGATTCTACAGATTGCAGATACCTACACAAATGCAGTTTTAAGAAAATGTCTGGTATTGATTCACCTTGCCATTCCTGTTACTGACTCTGAAGGCCATGCATGGAGATATGAGCAGCAGCAGAGATTCCTGTTCACACAGTTTCTTTCTGAGACGATCAAGGACTTTACCTCCCTTATAAACTCTCTGAACACATGAGAGAATGAGAGGAAGGAGGTGGAAACAATTAACACAAAGCCGAATGTTTACTGTTGAAAATCATTTCTGATTAATGTTCAATCCACTTATCTACCTTTTCTCTCTGAATCTCATTCTTGATCTGAGAGATCTTGACCTTCATAGCATCTATGTCCTCCTCCGGTATCTGAGGGACTGGTGAAGACTGAGATTCATCGATGGTCTGAAAGGTGACGTCTGCTAGTGGGATATACCACTTACAGTCATATTGCTGCCCCTTCCTGAACATAGGAAGTGACGGAAACCAGGGGTCACAGTTATGAAAAAGAAAGCTAAACTTTGAAACTTTGGAATGAGGATTTTCTACAAAAAAAAAAAAAAATAGATTGAAATATAGATTGACTTGCCCTCCGGTTTGTTTCTTCAATTTGGCGCAAAGCAGTAGGTCCGTAAAGAGGAAGACATGCCGAAGTTTTCGTGTACCTTCAACTAACTCCACCATAAACTGGTCTCTGAGAAGCTGTCGATTCTTTAACAACATTAAAAGACATGTAAATATAACAGTTTATATATATATATATATATATATATATATATTTATATATAACACTATATCTGTGCTATATTACCATGACATTAAATTACAGAAAACTACTCAAGGTGTGAGTGTTTCTAATACAAGAGAGTGATGACAAATTTGACATATTTTGTGATCTGACCGACACAAATTATTGCTTATATTTTTTCCTCTTTTGGAAAGTTGTAAGTTGCTGTTGGGTATTTTTTCTTTTGCTATTTTCACAAATGGGGATGCAATATATATATATATATTTGTTGTAATGTGAGGTCTTCTGCTTCTGTGAACTCTGGGAATGTGAAAAGGGATAATTTTAATTAAAAAACAAAACAAAAACAAACTTAGTTTGAAATGTTTACCAATAGGGGGCGCTCATGTATTGTTTACTGCCCCGTGAATCAGTGGCAGTCACTATTTTGCCTGAGGCATGGGGTCATTTGAAGTAGGTGAGGATGAAAACAGCCAATGAGAGGCTCAGACTCATTCACTCAGATGGAGGCATGACACACTTAAGAAATTGCACTATTGTGGGTGAGTCACAGGAGCTATTTCCATGATAATGATGGCAGCCTGAGGGCGTTTCAACCTCGGATAAGCGCTGCTACATAGAATGAAAAAAAGTGTGCTGGATGAGATGATTCACAAAAGGCAGACATGATGGTAATTACCTACTGTAAGTCAAATTACAGGAACAATTTTACCATAAACAATAAATTTCACGAACAAAAAAAACTAAATTTTGTCCTTAAAATAGCAAAGCAATATCAAATATAAAATGTTCTGTGCAAGATGTTCCCAAAGATGTCCATCTCAGGTCATTCTTTACAACTGGGTGTGCATTAGCTCTCGAATCTTTCCCTAATTGAAGGGTGTGTGACATATGTGAAAGACATCTGCTCTTTTCATGGCCTGAATGTCTGTGTGTGTGTGTGTGTGTGTGTGTTGATGCATTCAAAACACTTGCTCTGACCTGTGACCCTAGCTTCAGAGAGTGTGTGTTTATCCCTTATGTCTAAACTTGCATTTTTTTCCTCCTAAAGTACACCAGGATTTGGTCAACTTAAAATATGGGTGCAGTATTGACTTTGGCCGCATTTAGAGACATCTGCTAAAACAGCCTAAGATGAGAAGCAACACATGGCCATGAACTGGAAATCCATCATCTCTATGACAATAATTACACAACACATGCACCAAGATGCCCTGATAAATGATAATGCTAAAAATTACAATTATTTTCTTTCGTTCGTTGATTAAATCTTTATATTACAATTGAAATATGTAATATATTTTTAGGATGCTTCATGCTTAAAAGCTTTTGTGATCCATAAAAAATAGGCTTTTTATACTCCTTTGAAAATTGTTTGTTGGATCCAAATAGAGAAACAAAGAGATATTTTAGGTCTTGTGTGTCTGGCAAAGAAGCACAGATGATATCGAAAAAAAATATTTTTGATGAATACTTTCTTGTAGGATTGTATAATGATGTTTTATCATCAGTGATAAAAAATTCTTCATTTAAGTACAAATCTTTACTGGAATCATGATTAATCTGAGCTGTACTGTTCCCCAGCTTATGTCAGACATCCCTTTAATCATTCCAATAATAAATGATAGCTATCTTTGAATTGTATCTCTGTATGTTCTGCAATAAAAATGCCTGGCATGTCCGCAAGCCTACAATCAGAGAGCCACTTCCCACACAGTTTTCCAGTAATCTGCGAGGAAGTCTAGTACCAGGTCAACTGACTCAGGGTTCAGGGGGTCGGGAGAGTGTGCGAATACGTGTTTGTGTTCATTCTGAAGCTGGAAAGGGTGTTGAGACACTTCTCGTTTCGCAAAAATGGTCTTTGATAAAGGAGGAAGGGAAACGGGAAGGCGGGAGATGATTATGTTCTTGACGGGACACTTGTAGGGTTATGAAACCAGAGCGTACTGATGAATATTTGTACACTTGTAAAAACAATTGCAAAAATAGAATTACAACACAAGAGTTTATCAGCAAGGGCTTTTCTTCTGGCATACTATTGTTAATTACTGTCTTCAAAAATATTTATAAATATATTTTTCAATGTACTTTTTTTTTTTTTTTTTTTACATAAATTATATTCATTAATATAATTGTTTTGAGTCACACCACACAACTTTTCAAAGCCTGATCTAACCTTTCTTTGTCATAAAAAGACATTTTGTCTTCAGAGTTGTTTCCTATTTTATCAGACTTAGTTCACCCAAAAATGAAAATTCTGTCATTAATTACTCACCCTCATGTCAATCCAAACCCAGAAGACCTTCAATC
>JAUCMS010000145.1:12416770-12430951 GCA_032357445.1 Enteromius radiatus | reverse complement strand
AGACCTTCATTCACCTTCAGAACACAAAATTTTATGAAATCCGAGAGCTTTCTGACCCTTTCTGACCCAATCAAGGCCCAGAAAGGTAGCAAGGACATCGTTAAAATAGTCCATGTGACATCAGTGGTTCAACCTTAATTGAATAAAGCTCCGTATCTTAATTTGTGTTCCAAAGATAAACGAAGACCTTACAGGTTTTGAACGACATGAGGGTAAGATTTTCATTTTTGGGTGAACTATCCCTTTAATGATCCTGACACATAGCCATGCAGGGGTCCTCATATACTATATGATTTTCTTATTGACTGCTGATAAGAACACATGACTTTGATTGAACAGACATTTAAAATAACAAATCATCATCATAGAAGATTGTTTGAACAATAGGAGGGAAAAAAGTCATACAGTCATACAGTCTGCTCTTTCATTGGGCAGCACTGACCTCTCCTTTCTTCACTGTCATAGACTGACGGCGGGGCGTGATCTCCTCATTAATGCTGGAAAGGAAGTTCTGGGAAATGCGGAGGGCATCCTGCAGGAGGGGGTGATCTGGATGACTGGACGGGGTGTGCTTCAACAGGTCCTGAAACACACACGCACTTATCAAATATTGCAAAACGCTTAATTTATTGAATGCTTAATTCACAGCTTAATCTCATCCAAATAAAACATGAGCATTGTTACGCCACTAACCTTTAAATATTCTCACATGGGGAAAATGAATGATTAGGTGTATGTTCTTTCAGTTTTACTCACGTGGAGGACGAGGGTACTGCGAGTGACTCGATCCACCGGTTTATACAGCAGCGCTGAGAACGAGTAATTGAACGAGAGTGATCAGAATACTAAGTGGTGTAAAAGGACAGTAAATGTGGAAAAACGACTTACTTTCCAGAGAGTTCTTGGCATTCTGATCTTTGCCCTCTTTAGCGCTCTTGACTTTCAGATTCTGAAGGTAAAACGGTAAACAAATTACACAAATTTAGAAGGAGGCAAAGATATCAGGCTTTGTTTTGACAGTATAATGTAAGTGCCCTTAAAACTGACCTCTGAAATCTCTGCAAACTGAGAATTGGCTTGACAACACTTTTCGGCTGTTTCCACGGCAACCTTATAGTTGTCCACAAAAGCCCTGTACACGCCGAGCTGGCTGGCCTGTGTGGGAAGATAAAACGACAGGAGAGAGTGAAAAAGAAGGTGGTTTAAAGATAGAAGTCAGTGCTAGAGGCGGATTACTCATGCATGTTACATTGGCTTAATTCTGCTTACTAAGGTAGTGCAGGCAGTTTTTCGTGGCCTGTTTTAGCATGGCTGACAACAGACGAATGATCACAGTGACGGAATGGGTCAATCTTAAAGGAATAGTTTACCCAAAAATACATTTTTACTGAAATGTACTCATCTTCAGGCCATCCAAGAGTTTCTACATAAAAACCAATTTGGGGAAATGTAACATTAAATAACTTGCATCCTCTGCAGCAAATGGGTGCCGTCAGAATGAGAGTTTAAACAGCAGATAAAAACATTTACACACGACTCCAGCCCCTCAATTAACATCTTGTGAAATGAAAAGCTGTGCGCTTGTATGAAAGAAATCCATCTTTATTTTGACTTTAAACCTGCGAGTACAATTCACCTTCAGTTTGAAAGTTCTTTTTCTGTTGTTCTCTCACATCAAAATACATTAACCTAGTTATTTAAAACTGTTTTGAACAATTTTCACTTTAAACGGTGCTTTATTTGTTTATATTTCTTTCCAGATTCTTCAAAATGCAATATAATGGACTCATCTGAAGTTAAAAACATTAATTATGGATTTATTTCTTACAAACACACAGTTCTTCACTTCACAACACATTAACTCATGCACTGGACTCATGTGGATTATTGTGTTTTCTCAACTGTTCGAACCCTCATTCTGACGGCACCCATTCACTGCATTGTTGACCAAAAGAGATAATGCTAAATTTATCCAAATCTGTTTTGATAAAGAAACAAATACATCTAAATCCTGGCCTAAGGGTGAGTACATTTTCAGCAGATTTTCATTTTTGTTTGAATTATTCCTTAAAACTATCAAAATAATTTATTCATAATAAAAATGTAAATTATTACATGCTTGATCTATTTACCTATTATAATCTAAGCAAATAGTGACATTATAATGAACCATTTGACTGTGCATTACACTCTCTTTGAAAATGTCTACCCACCCCACAGCTGTGGCATTAATTCCATAACATCAAGCTATGTTTTTTGTAAGGTTTGCATATGTTGCATGTGAAGAAAATGAATAAAAAATCTAGGCAAATATCATTTACAAAACAAAAATGAAAAAAAAAAAAAAAAACATTTAGTAATTTCCTTGAGACACACGCAATAACACTTTTTTTCCAGAGTGTGTCTAAAAAGTCCATTTTAGGGTGAATGCATATTGAAACAAAAAAGAAGTGAGTTGGTGTAAACGAAGCCAAAATGTTGCTGTGAATGAGCATTTGTGTCATGAAGAAAAAAACAACGTTCAAAAGACAACTACTGTGAAATGGGCACAGATAACCAGCATTTTCCATGGCAACATCTCGAGTGCTGCCAACACTCGGGTAAATAAGAGAAGGACTTGTGATGGGGCTTGTCATGAGACAGAGAGGTTAAGCACTTCCATCAACACAGCCATTATACTGCAACTAGGGAAACTTGTGAGCGATCCAGAATATGAGCATCATTACCCTGAGATCAGAAAAAAGAGGATTACATAGTGGTGTTAACTTTGCTCTCTGTTAAAATTAAAAGAATGAACAGAACCACTTTCTAAAGACTCTCCTCTAGTGAAGGGCTCTGTGGAGGACACATCTTTAGCGTCATCTGCAGCTATATTTTGAGTTGTGAATGTAAGTTGAAAGTAATAAAATAGAAAATATTGCCAGGAAACATCTTTTGATTTGAGTTGTAATTGTAGGGTGCATGTAAAAATGACTCTTTTGTACTTGTTCATTTTAGAGGATCAAGAATATATTGCTTGACCACTGTACTTTGATTCACAAACAAATAACTCTTATGAACAGTTTCATTTTACTGAGTCAAAAACATACCGCATAACCTGTGTGCAACCCGACTCATGAAAAAATTACCATATTTTATTCATAACTTATTCAAAAAGTTTGAATCAGTCTAAGGAAGCCTTCACTACTGCCTACTGCAAGTTATCATTATTATTAAATGATACAATATTTATTTGTGTTAAAAAACAATGTGCCATTAAACATATAGAAAGCAATAGAGCTTTAAAATATTCAGCATAGATATTTAGTATAGTAGAATAGACTGAATTATGTAGTAAACACTAGCCTGAACCTATTTATTACAGTATGAAAAAATCTGAGCCCATATTTTGGACTCACTGCCTCTGAGGAATCATGGCTGAGTAAATCCCATGGCGTGAGAGCTGGCGGTCCACCGGGAGAGGGAGAGGGCAAGGGAATGCCCAGCAGTGAGTGGGTTTCCAGGGCAGACACATGCACCCGTTCTATGACATCATGCTTTCTGGGAAACAGAGCAGACACTGGACTCACTGTCCACTGAAAACCCTGTCTCCCTGTGGGATTTCCTGTTTATTTACCCCTCTCTGTGTAAAACACACACACCCTGGTAGAGAACTATGTCACTGCAAGCATACACACAAACACACATTCCCAATGAAAGGGACAAGGCATATTCTCCCAAATAGTTATGGTTTAGGAAAAGATTTCCATGCAATCACATCTGCACAAAGATAAAGAAATGATCTACAAAACTGCTCAACTCTACACACCGATAATGCCTCAAATAATAACCACAGGTATTTGCAACTAACAATATAATCTCTGTTGGATTAACAATCCAAATAAAAGATGAAAGAATACCACACTTACTCAATCTCAATGCCTTCATATTTTAAAAAAGAGATTTATGTCAAACAATCGCTGATTTTAACCATGGCTATGGATTCCAGTGGGGACAGTAAAGCATTTTAAACACAAACCCAAGATGAAAAAACATCAGAGTTTATGAGTGGAACAGAGCAACAACAATCTCATTTTATATTTACCACTTACTGCTGACAAAAATCCTGCAACAGAATTAGATTTGTATTATAGCTAACCTGCACAAAATAAAGTAAAATGTTTGTAAATATTTCATGTTCATACAGTTAATGCAGTAATATTGTTAAAAATTACAATTCAATATAGCTTTATTCTATTTAAATAATTTAATAATAAGTAATTTATTCCTGTGATTGTCTTCAGTGTCACATGATCTTTCAGAAATCATTTATTATGTTGATTTGATGCATTTTTTTAGAATTCAGCAGAAGTTTATCAGAAAGTTCAAAGGAACATGCTTTAGCTATTTATTTGAAATATAAATATATATAACATTATCAATGTCTTTACTGTAATTTTTTCAATTTAGAGCATCCTTACTAAACCAAAAATAATCATTCTTTAACAAAATTGAAAAATCTTATTGTATAAAGAAATAGTCACAATAGGGATAACAAAGAGAAAACCTTGAAACTATGCAGTTTACATAATCAATATCGTTAAAAAAAGTTATGTTTGTCATGTACTGTAATCTGTGCACCTGGCTACAACACCCTACCCCAGCATTTCTGACCACAGCCCCACCGATCTAAGAGCAAGACCCCCTAGCAGCTTTACATGCAGTCATGTGGCTCTGAAAAGCTTTCATCTGCAGTCCTGTGGGCGTCTATAAAGATGGGGGTAAAGTTTCAGTTTCCACAGCTAATTGTGCCGAGTGGAATTATGTGGCTGTTTCTTGTGAAGCTCACTAAACCAGTTATCAAAGGAATTTCTCCTTAGGGAGGACCAGAGAGACATGCTTTGATGATGACTGCATTCATAAACTGTTTTTAAAAAATCTCTCTCGGTGGTCTGACAGAAACATCATGTATGGATTACTTAAATTCGACACGTGCATGTGGCATCAAGTGACGGCACACGTAACGTAACACTAGCGTATTATTAGATGATAATACAAAAAAATGAACCAGTGAATATATTATCAAAATAAATGTAATAAGTGTTTTACAAAATATTACATGTATAATTTTTTGGTTATCAGTCATAATATAAAAATAATACTGGCTTAATCACTATCAGTTGGAATTTTTATATTATTAAATAACTATATGAAATGCCTATTTTTTGCATAATTAAATGACTTATTTTAATTTCAGTGCAAACCAAAAGATTCAGAATTAGTAGCATATGGTCTATTATCAATATAATATAATGAAACACTGCTCACCAGTTTCTGGAAGAGGTCACCCACACATTGATGGTGGCTCCACTGTTGCACTCTGGGTAATAGGCCGTCATAAAAGTCTTTGTGGATCTCGTGGAGCTCAGGCACTTTGAAGAAAATGGTTTCTATCTGCTGAAGGGTTAACATGGGCTGGGAGGTGGTGGCAGCAGCTTTCAGGGGCTTCATGGGCTAAGATTGAACAAAAACAAGAGGTGAAAAGGGTTCATTTGTAACCACTGGGTGGTGTGCAATGTGCAAAGCTCAGCACCGCTATAATGGTGATCTTTGACCCTCTTTCGTGTGCAATTGTGCAGTAAAACAGACCCAGCAAAGCCTGAAGACTCACCAGTAAGAGCGCCTCCAAGTGGCTCAGATAGGCCTCCTCACTAGCCAGGATACCTGATAAGACCCATTTCCTCATCTCCAACCCTTTTTCAACATCCAACTCCGACTGGGAATATCCACAATGAAGAAAGTGACAGTTACACAAACACATTAAGGGTTCAGCCAATAACACATATTCCTGTCTACAGTCTCTGGCAATTCCACAGTTGAGTAATTCTCATAAAACCTAAATCCTATCCCATACAGATTTTCCGAGATTTTCAGATCTCACAATCCCATACCCCACAGAATAAAGATAAAGAAAACAAAGGTCAAAGATTCAGAAAACAAATGTTTAAAGACCCTTACACCTGAAGTATAAGTAGCTACTAACTTAGAATGTTAAAGTAGCTATTTGCTTTTTTTTTTAAACTAAGGCAAATGTGCATGTATAATTACATTTGCAATATTAACCAAAATGGGTAAATCTCTAATATGGGCCAAAAAATTATATGGAAACAATATGTCATGGATCTATAACAATATTTATGTTCCAAAATACAATTTATTTAACAAAAGAAATACCTGGGAGAGGTGGGTTTCATAAAAATATGTACCTCTGTGCACATTTTGTGCAATGCTGTTTTTATGTACCTAACTGCACGCTTCTCCACAGTTTCAAAGAGAAATGTCAACTGAGTGTGTGAAAAGGGATAAAAGGTGTCTGCGATTTACTGCATCTAGTGTCATTTCTTTTGGAAACTGCAGTGATACGTACTTGTTGGTACGTATTTTGTGTCTTGCTAAAAAGTGCACCAGGTACATTTATGCCATGACACCAGGTAGCTAAAAACTATGACTTTATAAAGTTAAAGCAAGTATCTTAATGTCCCTTACTGATTTAGTGGACTCTGAGGAAGGGGGCTCTCTAATACTTCGACCCTTCGGGTGAAGCCGAGGAGAGGAGAGGGAGTCATCCGTGTAGGACACAACATCAGGCTGCATACGCTGGTCGTCCCCTCGATCGGCATCATAAACGTACGCTAGAGGCGGGGTCCCGCTAAACGGGATGTCTGCAAATGAAGAGAAGAGAGAGGTTAGGTTGACTAAAAAGTGTAACATGATTTTGTTCATTTTCATCATATCAGTCATTTAAAATGTATGTATTACATATAATTATACACAATATAATTACAGTACATAATTTATCATCATCTGCTGACAAACAACCAAAGATGGGTTCTCAAGACAAGCTTTCCATCTTAATTTTAAGTGCTTGAAACAATCAATATGTCCTTTACCAGAGAGTGTCTCATATCTCTTAATGCAATCCACACAGAGGACCGAAACCTTAGCCAAAAAGAGCTTTTTCCTCCTTGACATATAATTGAAAGCAACAGATAAAGTCTGCCAAGCGAAGACAACCAAAGCCGTTAGGAATTCATCACCCATTTCGAATTTATTCTTGGAAACATTATCTACCATCTCTCTAAATCACAGCCTCAATTAAGCCTCCTGTTCATCATTAATGCACGACGCTGCAACTGAATTATTAAAAATGTGTGTAGTAAAATGTAGCGACTGAATTGTATTATTTCCTTTGACAATATGAAGACAGATTACAAAAAGCATGCGCTCAATGTAATACTGTATGCAAAGCTGAAATAGGTTCCTTTGTTTAAGAGGACTTAAGAGAAGAGTTTTTCACTAAACTTGCGTGAACCAACGTTTTCTTCATATAATCCGCTTGCTGCTGTGACAGACTGAGTATTTGTTCCACACCTCCAGGTAATATAACTAATACTAATCAAGACGAGTTTAAGAGTGGGAAGTCGAGTCAGTTCTTTTTATTTCTCAAGCCTGACACAACAAACGAACAATGAGAGACTAGACAACTGCAATCATGATGGAGCCCCTTTTACTGGCAGTGAAAGGACGATATGAAAGTTAGAATCACGGCGGCCATTGGTGGAAATGTGAAACTGAAGTCAAAGCAGTCCATTTAGGAGAAGACTGACAAGACCCCATTGAGCGGAAACTAAAACCTCTTAATCACTCAAATAGCGATGAATAATTCAACACCATTGTTCTTGTTTTAATTACCATTGATGAGGATTAAGGGCTACATGGATGAATAGCTGCATTAGTGATGCCATTTTAATATACTGAGCATGTTCAGATTTAAAAATGAGGAGCAGCTGCTGAGCTGAAGTCAAACAAATGCACTTCATACAGCCTAAATATACAAATCAACTGTTTAAAGGAACAGTTCACCCAAAAAAAGAAAAAAAAAAGAAAAATAAGCTTTAGTGAATATACAGTACACACACACATACACACTCACACTCACACACACAATGGTTATCATTCACATCAGCTGTGATTCACAGACTGAAGTGACTTGAGACATGATGAATCTTCATAGACTATCCCGACTATTGTGAGTTATCACTCTGTCTGTATTTGTAGAGCAAGTTGTCTAAAAACAGTCATTCATTTCCTGCAGTCTGTGAACAGCTCAGCACCTGTGAGACATCCAGACGCAAACGTATCGACTATGTGTCTGTCTTATCTGGTGTGCTGATCGGCTCAGCTAAGAAGTCTGATGCTACAGTCAAGAGCTATCTAGATGTACACAAAACACAAACGTGCACGCACATATGCAAACACACACACACACACACACACACACACACAGAGTCATGATCATCAATAATGAAATCCATTCATTGATCCCTCACAGCTCTTGCTCTGTAGACAGTGCATTTACACTAGTTACTAAAATTTCAATAGTAGAAACAATAACAATGAATTGGTAGCAGCATTTAATAATAGATAATGCTGATTATATACATGCAGTTTCTTAATGTTAACTTTTCATTAAAGTGACACTGAATTGTTAAAAATGTATTAATTATATAAGAAAAATTAAAAGTTAACAAATCGTAAATTATTCATTTTATCTGCAACTTTATCACTGTTTTTTTATTTTATTTTAATCAAAATTTTTAAATTGTAAAAAAAAAAAAAAAGGCTTAGCATTGCTGTAACTGCCAATGCTGCATACATCTGTTAAATGAGGCTTTGAATTTCACACTACCTAGTTTCTTCTCCCTCAAACCTTCAGGTCAGGCCTGTACAGTCATTTCCATCCAACACAACATCCACTTATATACACAAACAATGTGATTTACATAAAAAGCCCGAAAGACTTTGAAAGTTTGTTGCCTTTGTGATAAACAGCAGGAAAAGAACATCACCCAGAATTGCTGTTCACTTGTTAGAAGTGAACTCTTGTGTCTTGGTTCATTTAGCAGTCAACAGGCTTACATGGGATGACATGAAGAGAGGACAAAGATGGGAGTAACTAGGAGTTAAATCACCTCCCTGTGAGAGAAACAGGAAAGAGAGGACTCCGGAAACATGGATACAGCCCTGTTGAGTGGCCTGGCATGTAGCCTGCTTAAAACGACAGAATAATAGACAGACCCTGAACAAATAGAGAGCAGGAGAAAAGAGGTAGAGGATTACAGAGATAGCAAAAGAGTGAGAGAAAGAGGTCTCTGCTGTCCCAATGTAGAAGGAAGAGCCATGCCAAAGGGCAACATGTGTTACTTTGTGATTAGCCATTAAAATTGAGTTTATGAGCAAAACAATTCCTGTGGCTTACACCAAGGCACTTCATATAAGCACATCCATCATTTCACCCAAATGTTGTTTCTCCTGTGTGTGCAAATATACTACCGCTCAAAAGCTTTCGAAAGAATTTAATACTTTTATTGAGCAAGGAAGCATTAAATCGATCCAAAGTGACAGTAACAACATTTACGTTAACATTTTTTTCTAATGCACACAAACTGCACTTTCTATTCAAGAATCCTGAAAACATTTTTTAAGAGTTTCCACAATACTATTAAGCAGCACAACTGTTTTGAACACTGATAATAGGACTTGTTTTGTTTTGTCAGAGCAGCAAAGCTAGAATGATTTCTGAAGGATCACATAACACTGAAGACTGGAGTAGTGATGCGGAATTTTCAGCTTTACCATGTAAATTACATTTAAAAAAAATAGTTCAAAAACAGCAACAGACCCTAAACACATGAATAGCACTGTAGTTTTGTGAAGGAAAAAAATATAATATAATCCCTTTATGCTTATTTTTCTTTAATGTATCAAATGTAATCTGCTATGTGTAGACCACAAAAAAAAACAGGGTTTTAAAATTGGTGTCCAAAATGCCAATCATCCGCTGGAATTAGTGTGTGTGGAACAGACTCAGTGGTCACGGTGACTGTGAATCAGCCATTGAGGAAGTGTGCAGGGATGTCTGACCACGACACTCAACTTTCCAAAGGAAACACGTTTAAAGCAAGGCCATCTTTCAAAAAAAAAAAAAAAAAAAACATTCACGCAGACAGCTAGCAAGCTAGATAGATACTTTAGATAGATTAAAAACACTGATATCCTATAATAACAAACAACAAATCAAGAGCCATTAATTCAGTATCCTAAACCAACTTTCCAAAGTTCAGCGGTCAAAGGCTTAGAAAGTGAAGAATTCCTTGGAGCATTTTCATGTCTGCACTTGCCCATCCACAGCAGTTCTCACAGACACAAGCAGCAAGTCTTAAGAAGGCATTCACTGGAATAAAGTGGTAATAATGACCCTCTTTTCCTTGGAAGGAAACATTAATTATTAAGAATTTATCTCTGAAATGACAAGACTCAAAGCTATTATATAACGCTATTAAAGTCCACAAATGGAAAGGCAAAGATACAAAGACTCCTGAACTTTAAATCACAGTCCTCTGGTTAGCAATGAACAGGGCAACAAAGTGCAGATGGTTCAGTGTCTGCTGGCAGAGAACACAAATGTATCACACAGTTCAACATGAGGCAGATTAAACTGTTATGACGCAATATCAGCATTTCTATCCTGCGATAATACCAAAAAACGTCGCCCCACTCTTAGTCTTTTTCTGATATGTGCACACACACACTCACAAACCACACACAGATCATCTTAATCCGTGTGTTTGAATATGATCCCAAAGGGAGCGGAGAGCGCCAGCCAGGAACAATCCATCTCAGGATCAGATTCACTGATCTACTCTAACATAACCAGCTGCTCATAACTATCTTCTCTAACTCGAGGATCAAAGTTTATCCAAGGCTGCATTAGATGATCTGAAAATTCTATAGTGAAAAGGTTCCAGTGTTGTAGGTCATCTATAATCATGTACAGTAATTGCAGATGGAAAGTGCAAATAAATAATAAATAAAATAATAATTACAAACACAAACAAATAATTGCTAACATACATGTATAGTGTAAATTATTACTCATGTAATATAAAATCATTTACATATATAAACGTTACTGCTCAGGCGTACTTTTGTGGCCCTAACTTAACTTCCGGTAGACATCCCAGTAGAATCAATAATAGCCAGGTCCTTCTAGAGTAGTTTTTGTTATGATAACAAGTCAAATATATTTGCTGCGTAAATCAGACTGATTTTTTATAAATGCAAACTCATTCTCTGCCAGCAGGAGTTGCTTTAAGCACGAAAAACGAGAGGTTTTTTCAGTAACGGCTGTAGACAAAAGCACGCCTCGGTTTGATTTTTAAACATGCATCACGTGCTCATGTTTATTCAAAAAAGCCTTTTGGAAAATCAGTCAGTTTTGATATTGTGGCATGTCGCCACAAATAAATACATGTATGGGAAACACATCCCACAGCACAATAACCCAAGACCAACTTCGACCAACTCATTATTAGCTGCGTTTGTAGCCAGCGGCACTTTCCAGGCTGCTAAACAAACACAGACCGGAAGGTAACTTAGGTCCAGGTGCGTGCGTCCGATGAAGCCATCTATAAAACACAAGATTTCATGAATTATATATTTATTATTTATTTCCTTATATTTTACTACATATGCTTCTACTTTAAACAATCGTCCATTAGCTTGTGGAAACACATTAGCTTGTCTAACTTCTTTTTTAATCTGTTCTGTTATTTAAAATATAAACAGAAACACCCTGTTTTATATTCATCGCACAATTAAATTTTTATCAATTGTGTATGAGCGTTTATATAGTAGGACACATCTTGCTTTTTTATTAAACTCTAATTATATCACAGATAAAGATTTCACACTTATGATGTCAGCAGCGTGATGAGCATTAAGATGAATACAGATCCCTCTATATGTGTCCATACGGTCCCCTAAGAGGAAGCAGTAGGTCAACAGGACATATCTGTTGTGTGAAAATATCATTTTTGGCAGGTTTACATGCAAATCCAACTCATGAAACACAGGATGTGGCCTGTGTGTGTGTACCAAAAGCCTGTCGGTTCTACATTTGTTTTATCTGGAACATGTGGTTATTGTGTCTCAGATTTCTGTAACACCTCAAAGACAAACTGGTGGACCGTTTTGCCCTCAGAAGGGAGACAATGTAAATATAGCAGGCAGGAAAAAGCTCTTCAGTGCACTGACAGCCATTCAACTGTTACTATTTTGGATACAGCAACTTCCTGTTTGTGACACACCGTCTACAACGTCACGTCAACACCAAAGCAACATCACGGATAAGATATTGACATAGCTTTTTTTCAGGTTTCCATTTCGTTTTGGCTAAGATTGGAAAAATACTTTGGCATCCTGCAAAACAAACAATAGAAAAGGAACAAGCATATCTACACAGAGGAAGAAGGTGAAATATCAACGTCATTTCAGTATTTTACTCTTCTTCTTCACGCGTCTGGACGTGAATTCAAATGTCAAAAAATCAGTTCCCCTAAAAACTAAAAACGATCACCAATTAAGGGCAGCAGCATATCCAAAGTCAACAGAAAGCAAACTTCTCTAAGCGCAGGGTTAATTATTATCTATTTGAACCAATAGTGTTTAGTTACATTTACTTGAATTAGAGTATTTCCAGTTCAGGTAACTTTTCTTTGTCTTTCATTTGATATGTCAATCCTCCCCTCAAAAAACACAAAAATGAGAAGTGAGAATGTCAGCAGCCGGGTTAACATCCAAAGATGCAAATTTAACTTGGAAAAATAGCAAAATTAGAATATCGCATAAAAAAATTTGTGAAGAAGCACTGTTTCCATCCAAAGAGTCAAAAAGAACAAAATCGTCACTTCCTGATAAACTGGGACTATACATCACTAAGGAAAGTAGGAGAAGCTACTGAATATAATAATTTTTCTATGTAATAAATTACTTGCACTGAACGAGCAGACAAAACACAATAAATGTGGTTATTTGTTTTGGAGGTGGACCCCTGCTGTTTGGTAACCATTTAAACAGAAATACTTTAATGACAGACTTTGCTTGGGCATTTCCAAATGTCCATAACAATATTTCAGATGCTGTGGAACAAGATCAGCCGGCTGGTTAATTCAGGATTTGCCACCCCATAGTGCAAACTCACATGACTTTTTTGAAGCGCTTGCGTAATTTACCCACAAAGTGAATTATTTTGTCAAAAACCACCTCAAAAATGTTTTTTTCATCACTCATTTCTGATGCTGAACTTCAAAATGAGCATAATACCTAGGTGATGGAAACATAACTATGACAGCAACAGGTATTTCTTAATATATTTCACAAGCTGCACAAAAAGGCATGTAGGATTGATGAAAGCCTATTCCTTTTAATTTGACCTTCACATTCCTGGACACTCTCAATCATCATTCTTCACATTACGATATAAAAAGGCTAACAGCAGTGCCAGGTAAATGTGGGAGGACAGAATGCATTTATTTGGTTCGCTCAGTCTGTGATAAACACTCAGTAGGGCAGATTCCATGATGACAGGTCTGTGGGAACAGCCCCCTTTATGTCTTTCTTTGTGAACTGGAATTGTAAACATCTCCACACTTCACTCACTGACTCAGACTAACAGTCTGGACTTGCTCAACAGAGCTGGTTTCATAACTGGTGTAATAATGGAATGACAATGGTGGACGGCAGCATAGTCACAGTGCCGGAATAAAACAATAAGTACATTTCTGAGATGGATGATGGGAAACATTTTGTAAACAAGGTCTAAAATTACTTTTCGGAAAAGTGTTTTCAGTAATTGTACAACAATAGGGAACTAACAAAAATCAGCTTGTAAAACCTGAAAACAATTTGAAATTGTCTGGTATTTTTCTATTTTTGACATAAAAAAATCTTTCTATGCTTTGTTCTGTCATTTTTAGTCACTCAGTTCTTTCCTTCTACCCATCACTATCTTTGTTCTCAATCCTGCATTCTATCTTTTGTGCTATCCTTTATTCTTTGATACTATTTTTCATTCTATTGTTTGATCTATCTATCTCTCTCTCTCTCTCTATGCCTGATGAATTAAATCAAACCACGTAAACTTTGCTACTTTCAGTTTTTATGTTGAATGTCCTGAACAAACTTTGATGAAAGCATTACAACAAGCAGGTCTCATCTTGTGAACACTTTAAAGGTGCCATAGAATGCATTGAGAGAATATTTTAAATTGTTGTCTGATATGTACATAGAAGGTATGTAGCT
>JAUCMS010000145.1:12401787-12416670 GCA_032357445.1 Enteromius radiatus | reverse complement strand
TTCTATAAGAAGTAGGAAACAATGGTGTTTGAGACTCACAGTATGTTATGTCCATGTGCTGAACTGTTATTATTCAAACATGCCAAGCTCAATTCAGTTTTCCATTCTATGGCAGCTTTAATACAAACTCAGGCTTTAAAATATCCAAATATGTGTTCCCTGTCCCCTACTGGGACAACAAATAAAGTGAGTGACACCTAAATCCAGCAACTGATGGGGACGGGTTAACGATGGGGCCACTGGCCTTCACTCCACACACATCGATTTCAGTAGAGAAAAGTGCCGTGGTGTTAAAAGGATTTGCTTCTTCAGTAAATCAATGGAGCTCTCGACAGCACAGTCACCGGGGAGGCAGTCGGTCATGTGGGCGAGAGTGGAAATGGATTTTACCAGAAAGTCACGCAGACACATTTGCATGGCTACAAGAGGCAACTAAAAAATAGCCTCCGTCAAAGGCAATTCACTTAAGACAGCCCGTTGAGGAGTCAATACAAGATTTGCTTAGATTTATTCTGGAGGAAAAATAGCAGCTGGTCGATAAATGGGATGCCTTATGTACTCTATATAGTATCAACACAGGACAATGACCGAAACCTTTTGCTTTTTCCTTGCATAAAAAGCTATTAGTAATTCTGTGTCACCCTAATGTCTGGCTTGAGATAATTTAGGGATATTCATAAGGAATTAAAATAGAAATGGCTTTCTGCAACACTATTAATACAGATCTCTCTGTCCTTCAGAAGAAAAAAGCACACAGTCCAATCAAATGCAGCCTGGCTGTACAACAGATCTTATGGTTACTCTAAAACGCTTTCCAGTGCAATAACGTCATCAACAATAGATGAAAACAATTAGTCTGACCAACATTTTAATATCTGAACCGAACATCTAAGCAATTAAGCATTGGTAAGACCATTAAACCAGCCGTTGGCATGGCAGCTAAAGACTCTGCGGTATTCAAAAGCTTAAGCCTTCAATAAATCAGCAGTGAAACGTTTCTGCTTATTTCGCACTGTGGAAAGCGATAGAGTACAGGCCAAATTTACTCAATTGTTTGGAGTTCCCAAATGGACTTTATAAGCAAATCCCATAGACATACTGAATCAAAATAAAAACCCAGGGCCTGGGAAAGGGTGGCACTACTGCTGGACCTGAGGAGTGCATGTGTTTAACCACACACCGCCTGCTGGTTTGGCCGATGGCCAGTTCCCTCATGCTTCACCAAAACACTTCCATCGCCCATCGGCTGCCTTCATTATGGAGGAGGATGAATCAAAGTGACCACACCAGAGTCATTAAAATCTCTTTATTTATCAGATAGGTTGAGAAGAGCTAATGAGAATCGGGGTGGGACTACCTATTTAAATAGATCTGAGTGAGAACAGGGTATATCAAAGCTTTATAAAAGTCTATACTTGAGACCGCAAACACTTAAATTATCTAATATAATATGTGTGACAATAAATAAAAATCTATTTTCCTGAACACAACAACAAACACAGTATTAGTTACAATGTCTGAGTTGCAAAAAAAGACTAAAAACCCTGGAAAATGACTTATTGAGTCAGTAAAAAATATTCATGAAACTTGAAATTGATTCAGACTAGGGGTCAACTGATTATCAGCATGGCTAATTTGCAGATTAAATCATTTAAAGCATTTTAAGAAAGAGAGCTGGTTATTCTTTATTTTAACATTCATTTTAATTTTTACACCAGACAAACATATATACAGTATCTGTTCAAAATATCGGTTATCAAACTACTTGATCTGTAATAATCGGTATCAGCATCGCCCCTGAAAAACACAGTCGAGCCATAATTCAGGCTTAGAGGCAAATACTGAGGTTACAACTGACTCCTTTACTTAGCTGACAATTCTTTTTTTATTCGAAATGATTACATTTTTATTTTTTTGCTAAAATATTAATGCTTATTATTTAACAAAGTGTTTAACTGTAAGGTTTCAACAGATAGTAATGGGAACTTTTTCAATGACTTGGACGTTTTCTTATTAAACAATCCCAAAATTAGTTTTACAAACAATCTGATACATACACATAGCAGAGGCCATCAGCAGCAACCACTAAAGGCAGTATATCCCATGCAGAGTATAAACATTAGGAACTTTTACCATCATCCCACAAGAGAATATCCTAAATCTTATAGGTGATGTATCTGACCTCCAGGCTGCACTTTACACCAACCACTTTCCACACACATGACTGCGCAACAGCCCCCAAGGGTCAGTGCTTGTGGGCCACTTTACATTTCATTAGCCGTGTATTTACTACACTTCTCAAGCAGCTGAGACATTCCATAAGCACTTTAGGCAAGGAGCACAGAAGGCCCTTTCAGTTTCACCAGGGAAGCTGGGTAAGCCCCAGAGGGGGATCAGGGCGAATAACAGTGGGAAGTTAAACTTTGTATTTTTACAGACTGATATTATCAGTGTGAAGTTCAGTTTCTATGTTTGTTTGTTTATTTTGAGGTTGAACAGTTACAGTCCAGTAAGAGTTTATCCTCAAATATTGGAAACAATATAAAAGTTGTGATTACAGTTTTTGCATACATACTTACATTTGTAAAAAAAAATATTATATTATATAATATATTATAGATGACAGAATGAATGCAGTAGCTGGTGTAAAACTGAGAAAATTGTTGATTTGCCAAATTGATGATTGATAAATTCATGTTCATAATAAAAAATGTGCATATCAACTATAATACAGCTGACTTTATAGGTTAACATCAATCAGGAATCTAAAGACAAGGGAGGCAGCCGAGGGTTATGATGTTACTGTGAATCATGGGGGACCGACAGGACAGAAAGACAAAGAAAATTAGGTCGGATAGGTTACGCTGCTGGGGGGAAATGTAGGAGAGGGGGTGGTCCCGCAGTAGATGAGGGTGACTGGTGCAGAATTAGGACGGGAGGTGACATGGCTGAGTAAGACGAGAACCACATAATGTAAAGCACGTTAAAATAAAAAGACTGCACTGTGTTGAAGACCTCAGGGGTACACAGAACAGCCTGATTCCGTCACTGTGAATAAAGAAATGCGTGCTGGATTGAATAACAGCTAAGAAAATGGAGGTGCAATATCAATAACTTATTAGTTATTGGCTGATATTAGAGATTTGGATATTTAATTGTGCATGCCCATATGCAAACACAAAAGTAAATATAAGAAAAAATATTCAAAAGTTTGGAGTTGGTAAGATTTTTTGTAATGTTGAAGAAGTCTCTCAAGGCTGCATTTATTTATTTGCTGTGCTACTTTGGACGCTTTGACGAATAGAATTGTAATTTTATGAATGTCTCTACTGTAACGTTTGATTAACTTAATGCGTCCTTGCTAAATTATTTATTAATTATTTTCCAAAAACTGTACTTTTTGGAAAGTTAGTGTATTTTAATGTTAAATATCTGGTTTCATCTGAAAAACCCACATTATGAAATTGGAAACCATTAAGACAGCAACAGAAGTCAGAAAAAAATGTCAAGCCACATTTGAAGTCACAACACCACTGAAATAGTTTCATGATGATGCTGTTTACTCTTGCCAACAGGGCCCCATCACAACTCTTTCCATCATTGACATCGTCCTCTGTAATCAAGAAACTATTCTGCCTTTGTGACATAAGCAAACACAGTGTGTGAAAAGGAAGAGGCCGTTTCAGCGGCACACCAACTGCAATTTTCAGACTTCACTTTTCAGGTAGTTGTTGGGATTTTTTCCTTTTGCAGGTGTTCCTCTTTACAAGAACAAACTGTAGTGTTACTTTAACAGACATGCTATAGTAAAGGTTGACACTCCAAAAAAAGGAGCCCTTCGATATTTTCTTTTCAAGCTTCCTGTTTTAATACAGGAAAGCAGACCTTGTCAAATCATTCCATGTGGTCTTTATGCCCATATAAAAAACTTTCTTAAAAATTCTTAGAAAGCAGCTTTCTTACTATATTTGGCTTTACATCTGTGCTCCATAAAATAACGCACCAGCGTGTTTGTGTATAATGGGAAGCTCCTCCCATTAAATGACAGTGAGAAAGATGTGCTCTTTCCCCTGCAGCTGGTGATTGTGGTGCAGTGCTCTCTGAGACCCGTGCCAGCTGGACCCACGCCAGCCTGGCCTCGGCCTTGCCTCCATTTACACAGGCCGACCCCAGGACAACAGGTGACACACAAACAGTCACACACAGAAAAAAAGGCCAGTTAGTGCACTGGTAGTGCAGCTTAACAGACCACATAAGTAGACTGTTTGAAAAGAAGCAAATTACATGCAGCGGTTGCTACTGCTGTCAGGCTTTATGCGCACATGGTGCACGTTTGATGTTGTATGAGCGGTATTTCTGATGTTGAGGCTTTCTGTGGATTTATGGGCTCTGGCAGATGATAAAATGGAAAAACAACAAGAAGGATAAGAGCCAGCAAATACCTCTCGCTATTTCCAAAGCCTTACTGAATGTGAACCACAGATTCTGTTCACAAAGCCTCAAAATAATCAAGAATTTGACAAAACCGATGTTAAACTAAAGATAAAGTGCATTACCAACTGAAAGGATTTACATGCAGCAGGGTTGTGCGCCATTCAGAATTTGATTCAGAATGTCTTCTAAATTTCAACTGAAATTCCGAATTTGAGGTAAACGGGAGTAAGGTTTTAAATTTTAAATTTTAACTTTTTGGAGAAATTCAGACAGACAGGTAGAAGGATAGTAGCCTGGTAATACCAAACTCTGCTACTTCGCTTGGTTCGTAGACAGAGTCTGGAATGGCATAATAGAAAAGTGTTTACTTCTCGTGGAGGGGCGCTCATCTTTAGTTTAAAATCACTGGTGTACCTGTATGCCAATCACATATCACTGTCATTTTAGATTTCCCTAACCTAAACTACAATCTTAAATTAAGCGCTTAGCGTGTACGGCATGGCTCTAAGCCTGCTCTCTGTTCATTGATTGGTCCGGCCGTTTTTGAGCCAGAGAGAAACCATAATATAGCCTGCTATCTCGGACTGAGTACAGAAGCGAACTGAAATTGAGTGGAAGTACAAAGTCTGACATAGTCAGGCTAGAAGGATAGAGCAACCAAAAGAAAGAAAGAGCAACAGAAGCGAACTACAGAGCAAATGATAGAAAGAAAAAATGAAGGACAGAGTGACTGACGGTAGAATGAAAGATCAAGGGATAGAGTGAATGACTGAAAGAAAAAAAATATAGACATATAGACAGACAGAGATAGATGGTTAGATAGATATATGGATAGATGGAGTCAAATTCAGAAACTGAGTCAAATTCAGATACTCAGAAACTGAAAGGCAGCCAATTCTTTAATCCTGAATTTTTCAAAACCCTACCATGCAGAACCCACAAGCCTGAAAAAAAACCTTTATCTTCTATCCAGACTTTTTTTTTGGCTCAAGCCAGCACACAGAGTCAACTCAAGAGTCTGTGAGGACTTTAACAAAGAACTGTTTATTTTAATAATACAGGCAGGATTAGGATGTCTGCCAGGGCCGGTCTGTACCTAAGAGGTGACTTTTAACACCCAGTTGACGGAAGAAAAATCTGCCAACTTTGCTTCCCGAGATAAATGCCAACGGTAAAACTATAAGAACCACCTGATCTCCTTCACTGACTGGTTCTGTCAACATAATGCCCACAAAGTCAACCTCAATCCAGTTTAAGCGACACTAGTGATCGATCACGACAGCAATCGGATTTTCACTGCTGTGAATGAAGTGGATTATGAAACATGAGTGAACAGTTTTACCAAGGAAGAGGTCTAAGGAAATTTTTTTATTTTTTATTAAATGTCTTCCTTGTTGCGAAACATCCTCTGGCATGTATCATTCACTTTCGTGAGCACAGACAATGTATGACGCATATATAAGTATGATTAAGTTTTTAGTACATTCATATTAAAATGCTGCCTTGAGGATTTCCTGAGATATTTTCACCGACAGTGGCACAGCATGTGCTTGCTTGACAAACGCACGTGGACTCAGTGCTCGCTGATGTTTACACGAGGGAGGGGCGCTAGGTGAGCGCGACTAAGAATTTAGCAAACTAAAATCTGAGCATCACACGCTCTGATCACATTCTTTCAGAGAAACAGATCTCACAGAAACCGTTCAAGCTATCTTGCAAGACTTGAAAGTGCAGTTGTTAAACAGCTAGACGGCATTAGATTAAGATTGCAAAAAAGAATTGACGCCTGAATAACGGCTGCACTTCCCAACTGGTGTAAATCATGATCTTGTCACTGAAACGCAACTTTACACTGATCATTTGCAATTTGTTTGTGGCGTGCTGAGTTTGCAGCTCTGCGCTCTCTCTCTGTCTGCTTACGTAACTAGAGCTTGGACTGAGCTGATGAGCTCTTTTCTGCCCGAAAGGAGAGAAATCTGCTCTCGGCTCTGAAGTCTTTTATCAGTTCCTATACTTTCAGTCAAATTGCACTTAGAAAATTGAACTTAAGGAGTTAAAGTCTTCTTGAAGCATTAAAATGGTCTTCAATTATAGGCTATGAAGCAAAGAAAACATAATAAAATGAGATGTGAACCAACATGAGCAAAACAATTATGTTGTATTCAGCTTGATCTAGATTTTATTACTGAACTCTTGCGAAATCATGTAAAATGATGGTTTTTAGACTCAGTTAAAATGGCTTGATATGGCATCTATATGATTTTAATTCATTATAAAGACAATTTCAACTTAAATACGTGCTTCATGAAAAATGGACACTACATAAACTAGAAATACAGTTCAATTGGGGTCATTTTTAATGTTTTTGAAATAATTCTCGTATGCTCACCAAGGTTGCATGTTTTCATTAACATAACTGCTCTCTATTTAAATATATTTTAAAATATAATTTATTCCAGTGATGCAAAGCTGAAATTTTAGCGTCCACATCAGCCAATGATGTTGTCTGTAGCTTGTTGTAGCAGGATGAATCCTGACTGGCTGTCAATGTTTGAATCATTAATTAGCAGGGGAAAAAAATCTGAAAATGATTGGGATGATATCGTTTCTCTGTCTTTATTGTTATAGCTGTTGTGTGTTCTGCTATTTAATATTGAGAACGATTCTTAGACCTTTTATAACAATCTTTTGATTAATTTAATACATCCTTGCCAAGTAAAGATATTATTGAAGTATTGAACATCATTAGGGTCTCTGAGACCCTAAATTAAGTCATTCTGAACAGAACATGAGTGTTCAAGTTGCAAGAGTTTACATGATTGTTAAACTAAAACTGTTAAAATACAAAACTACTACTGAGTGCAAGATAGCTTCGTATTGACACTTTAGTACAAACTACTTAGTGATGGAAAACCAGACTGAATGGCTACAATAGCCTACATACCATTTGCATTGTGACCATACATTCAAATGCATTAAAGCCCACATTTACAATGAAGACCCATTCTTTGTGCTTCCATTCAAACCAGTATAACCACAGATGTCTGATCGTTTAGTCCAAGTGACATCTTCAGTTCTTCCCTTAATTTGTTTCTTGTAATTAGCTTTTTACCCCTCCCCCCAACAAAAAGCTTTGCTAAATTCACCATGCTAGATGACCCCTTTAGCTTAATTATCCCTAGGCAGGACAACAACACTAATGTGAACTGATGCATAAACGCTCTGAGTGGACAGAGAGTGAGCGACTGCACTGCCACAGGACATTGTTGGCCTCAAACGCTGCGGATCCGACCAGTCGTATCATGACAGCGAGATAAGGAGCAGGAGAAACCACATGGAGATCTCACACAAAGAAGAGAGATAGTAAAGGGCTAGAAATGTAGTTGGAAAAACAAAAACACAACAAAGATATGGATTTGCTTCAACATATATTAAAGTTCAGGTGTTTTGAATCTTGGGTTCAGGGGTTGCTTGAAGATAGTGGGAAATATTTTATTAGGTAAAAAAAAGTTTTACCTTTTTTTGTAAATGTAATTTGTACAATGTAATTACATTTGTAATATGTATGTTTATAATACATATTTAATGCTGTTTAATGCAAATTCAGGACTTTCTGCTTTCTGAAGGCTGGATCAAAATATTAAATCACAATTGTCTTATTTTTTAAAAATTAATATATTAAATAACTGTTCATTCAAAGTTAATGCACATTTTCTAGATAATATCTGGTAACACTTTAATTCGATAGTCCACTTTAGACATTTTACAAACAGTAAGTAACTTTTTGCAACTGCATCTCAATGTATGTCTACAACATATAAGAAACTTTAAAAGTATATGTTAACTTATTCTACTAAGCCTAAACCAAACAGTCTACTCTGAGAGTTAATAGACATGTAGTTGCAAATGAATTATAATTAGTTGACATGTAGTTACTATAAATTACTTATAATGTCTAAAGCGGACTATCAAAATAAAGTGTAAGCTAACATCTTAAGATGTTTAGAATTCAGTTCAGTGACAACATAAAAGCTCATTTTCTTCCAAGGCAAAACTATTCTTGAATAGTTTCCCTCACACAATATATGGGTCTTTATGCATGAAATAAACACATGCCATAAGTATAACGTGTATAAATAACTAACCACAAGGTAGTGACTACTTGGTGTCAAAAAGTTAAAAAATGTTAAATAGGCTGAACAAGTAAAGAGAAATAACTGGCCAAAAATGTCATTATAACGGATCTTTGTGCCTGTTCTTATTATTATACTCACACTGAGGGGTAGTGAAATCCAATCAACTTCCCAACAAACAGACAGTACAAAAGTAAACACTGCAAAATTGTCGTCTTACCCAGATCTCCATGGAAACTGTTGCTGTAGTTGTTGGAGCCTCCATCAGCAGGCCAGATCTTGCGGACACCAACAACGCTGGCGTCGGAGAGCGCTAGCTGTTTCTTTAGCCGCTTTTGGGACTGTGGGGTAGGGGGGCTGCCACTCTCAAAAGACTGCTGGGAGTGCTGGGATGGAGAGCGACTCTTCTCTCGGTACATTCGGTAGGCGGTGGGGCTCGGGGACACGTGGCTGGACTGCCCAGAGGAGAAATCTTCTTCGCTGGACGTCAGGTTTTCATTGGAGCTGCAATCCGGCGTGTATCCATCCTCAAAACTTCCAGGAGAGTAAGACCGCCTGGGCCAGGTCAAGTGCAGGTCCTCTCCGTCTCCCATAATGCCCCCAACATAAACAGTCGTATAGGGCTGACATTCTGTCTGGTGCCAGTTCTGCTGAGGTCCTCTTCTTCCATTAAGTCTTACTGAACTGTCTTTGAGGAACCCAGGGTTTAGATCAGGCTCCTCGTACTCACAGTTGTAGCCACTGTCCATGGCTCTTTCATGAGACCGCTCTGGTTTACGGATGTCCCCAAAAGCAGTAGACAGGTTACCTGGGACAGAATGCAAAGATCTCTTGCGCTCCATCTGCATAGCTTGACTGCCCAGACTACTTATCTTCTCTGAGACGTCTCTATCATTGACCCGAACAAGACCTTTGTCATGGTGGTACTCCATGTTCACATAGTAAGGCCTCTCGCTTCTCCCTTCACCAGATGTTTGAGAATTGGCTCTTCTAATACGCTCAAAGTTTGACCGAAGCGCAGCGACTCCTAAACCCGTGGTGACCTTCTCCTTTGGTGGAGACTCTGGAACGTCATCCGCCTCGTGGTGCGCAGGTCCATGTCCAGCAATAGGCCTGAGCGGAGCTTCAACGCTCATTCTTCTGTACGGAGACATCCCGTCAACTTCTCCATCTCTGTTTTTCTGCCTGTCCGAGTCTGAGACATCACATCCCACCACCTCAATACAAGGCTGAGACTCGTGGCTGTCCTCTGCTGTGGTTGTGTGCTTCAGTCTGACTGGGTGACACCTGCCTCCATCAGCCACTGGCTTACGCTCACCTTGTGAGACCCTACTGAAGCCCCATCGCTGAGAGTCATGGCTTCTCCGCTCCTTGGCCAGAAGCGTTTGTAGGTAGATCATTCGAAAGCGCTCCTTGTTCACCTCCATCTCCAGACGCCTAATAGAGTTTCGGCATTTCTCCAGCTCCTGCTCAATGTCTCCAACAGAGTTCAAAGACATCTCAGGGGGATCTGAGTCAGGGAACTGAGCTTTCCACGCTTCTACAAAGCCAACAGGTTCTACCATGATTGCTTACTGCTGGTTTACTTTTTTAATTGCAAACAAATTACATGTTAAAATCCACTTTGTAAGAAAATACACCCAAAGCCATGCTGATTTCTAACTTCATATTTGACAAACAAACTTGTCCTGTGAACATGCAGAACATAACCTCAACATCTGATAAACACTCACTCAGCTGATCTTGGACAGACACACAATGCTCTCCATAAAGACAAAAAGCAGAGCTGGAAGATCCATGTGCACTTCTACTGACATCCGCGTTTCATGCCATTTAAATGGCAAATGATGACTGCCCTTGTAAACACAGTTTCGCCTGCAAAATTCACTTCTACTTAATGTTAGTTGATGAAATCAGATTTTTTGCCTATTTCAATTATGTATCCGAAGTAGTTAGTCCTGCTATTCACTGACGTCCGTCTTTCTCAGGGATACGCTGTACTCTTGCAGTGTTTCCACGGGCATCGCTGTCCGTCACTCCACATGATCTGACCGTATCTGCGCTCAGTCTCTCTCTCTCTCAGTGCTGCTGCAGGAAGAGGGTGGGACTAGACGAGAACATGATAAATAGCGACTGCACAGACAATCTCAGTTTAAAGACACAGACTCGGTTATTCAGGAAGAAAAAAAAGAGCTCGAGTAAAAACTCTTTGCGACGCTTATTTTTCAGTTGTCTATCTGTCGTCAGTGCAACCGCCAAAGCGAAAGTCACTGTCGACTTTTTTAAAAACATGATTGTTTTAACATTTTAATTACAAAACAGATATTAGTTACCACACATTTTAAGACTCTATCAATATTTATGAAAAATATCACTTTTGTAAAACTTATTCTAATGTAAATACACCTGACAGGATTGTGAACTTCTTGCGTCTGTCATGTGAACTTGTCTCCATCTAGCGTTTCTGTAAGGAACAACAACAACAACAAATAAATAAATAAAAGTGAGTGAGAGAGGTTTTTCACACATGAATCCTGTTTGCAGAAAAGTAATACATTTATTCAGCAAGTGACATAAAGGCATTTCACATTATTTCAAATTGGCTATATGCAGTTATTTTAAAGGAACAAACTGTAGCATAGGCTATTAGAAAGATTTATGAAAGATCACACACTCTCAAATAAAAAGGTACAGCTGTTTTCACAGGGACAGGCCTATTTCAAAAGGTACACATCTATACATTATTTACTCTTAAAGAGTGCATAAAGGTATCTTAAAGGTACATATGTACATAATTTCACAGAGTTTGCCTCAGTGACAGCTTTCATACCTTTTTGACAGTGAAGACTGGAGCAATAGCTACTAGAAATAAAGCTTTCCTTCACAGGAATAAATTACACTTTAAAATATATATACAGTATATATATATATATATATATATATATATAAAGTAACTTATTTTAAATTGTAATATTTTACAGTATTACACTTTTTGCTGTACTGAAGAAGTAGACGTGACCTTGATGAGCAAAGAAAAAAAAGAAAAAACCTTACTATAAGATATGTTATGTTTTGTTTTAGTCATTGTAATGATGTTGTCAAATCCATGAATTTATTCACTTTCAAAATTGATTTGAAATGACAGTTGATGGCATCTACAACATCTATGAGTCTTATCTCACTGATTTATGACAATAACAGGAAGCCAGGACACACAAAAGATAAAGTTTATTTATGCAGTTTTTAGGATACAAAATTAAAATACAGTTAAGGCCATTGCATTTATTTAGCTTTATTCTTTCTTCCAACAAAATATTTAAAAGGGAGCATTTGTTTTCATCTTGGAGTCATTGTAATTTGTTCACGGTTCATAAGGGAATTCTAAGAACAGCAGAATTTAGACAAATCCTTGCAAATATCTTAAAACACTGGCATAAAGAAATGTATTATAAATGTCAGAAGTGTTATATAATAATAACAATATAAATAATAATAAACTTAGAGGCCTGTTTCTTATCAAACAATGGAATGCACATAATCCATCTGACATTAAACAAACTGATTCATGCAGGATTTGAAAATAAAAGATTAAAAAAGTACTAAGTATTATTTAAGCTGAGCTGCTAGCCGAAAGTGAAAACTTATTTCATACTTTTCAGAAAGTGATCAGAAAATTGCAAACCGGTGTTAGTGATCACAATACTGGATGTAGGAATTGTAGCACAACTGATGATTGTTATTTTAGTGGTTCATTCTTGGACATACTGTATCTCAGTTCTAGCTGTTGCACAGGATATGAGGTTTCTAATGTGAATTTCACAGAAAAAAGTAAATATTGAACAGCATTGCTCCCTCTTTTCATTGATTGTTTTGATTATGTTTCTTTGTAACAGCTATATTGTAAACAAAAGCACACAATTTACCAAAGTCACAAGGTTTAGGGTTTAGACCCCATGCATCTGAATCAAAAACACCAGGTGGTCTACACATGTTCTGCTTCTAATCCCATTCTCATTGAATTAAACACATTAAAGGAGCGTTTATTTGAACATGAAAAAAACCCCACTTTGCTCCCTTTGGATTTTTTTTTTTTGTGGTTTACATGAGTTTATACATGTGCAAAAGAAAAGAAAATCATACAGGGGCTCTTGTAAAGACAAATGAAGAAGACAAACAAGATAACAAGGAGAGGAGAGAAATTATAAAAGAGCAGCAAAATGAAAACTTGGCACATTCTTTGTGGTGTTGAGTGAAAGGCAGAAAAAAAAAAAGAATCAGATGAGTGATGAAAGTGATTTTGGCTCCTGATGTGCAGTGCTGGATTGGTCTCAGGTGATCACATTAGGGCCTCTGCGTCCAGTTCTTTCATGGATGTTGGAGATTTTCAGAGCAATGGCAATGAGAGGACCCAGCACAACCTATAATTGTCCAAAGAAAGAGCAAGAAAATATGTATTAAACAAATTGTCTCATGAAACAAATGTAATATAATGGCAAACTGCATTAAAGGAGTATTTATATACAGTAAATGAATCAAAAAAATGCATAAACAATAAAAATTCTCACTGCTTCAATATTATAGCCTCAAGTAGTAAAAATATGTATTTTAACATAACTTAATAGTCAAAGAAATACCTAACCTTTTCTCTATAAAGTTACAACCAATTATATTTGCCTTGGCAACATATTTACTAGCTGAATGTAAGAGTAATGTAAGTATAAGCTACACATTTCTGTTTTTTAAAACTAACAAAACTGGGCCCTATTCACATCTATTCTAAGTGTCTGACTGTAACCTTGAGCATAACTTTTTTCTTTTTTCTTTTTTTTTTAGAAATCAGTGGTTGAATTAAATTATTTTTATCCCATAAATGCTGTCAATTGAGCTAAACTTGCACTAAACCTGAAGTATTATTCTTTTCATGATCTTAAGAATATCAGTGATCATGGCTGTCAAGCTTTGTTTGACTGGACTGATGTAATTCAGCAGCTGGTAACAAGGCACAAGGACAAATGAGTGATAATAAATGAATTTCTTCAAGTACAGTAGATGATATTATTACTCATATACACGCAAAATACAAAAACAAAGTAACTTGGGAATAACTCATAGGTGGCAAAAATTGTCAATAAGAGATTTTTCTCCAAAACTTCTTACATAAACATGCAAGTTTACTCTTACACTTACTAAGAAGTCTATTTTTGATATCACTGGATAACTAAACTATAAGTTCTGATTTGGAATCTCATAGAAACCACAACAACTTCAGAATCCAATATGGCTGCTCAGTGCATCAGCAAAAGTACATCTTGGTTTTCTGACTTCTGTACTGGAATACAGTCCACTTGTGTACGACGTCATTGGCAGCTCCGTCATACCACTTTTGAGGTAAATTTATTTGAATAGCTGAAGTAAAGTGTTCACCTGAGTCTCTCTGTTGTGTCTCTCTGGGTCTCTCTCGTAGCTCTCGGCGTAGATGCGAACGGTGGCCCCGGTTCCAGCACCAGAACCACTGAGCCTGAAAACGAGTCGGGATGAGTCTGTGAAGATGATCCTTAGGCCCTGCAGGACAAGCGCAGAAATACAAATACAGTTCATTTTAGAGAACAATTCTGATTGATCATTGATTTGAACCTACAACCTTCGGTTACAAGCCCAAAACATTAGCTAGTACACTATACATAATATACAAAAACATTTGGGCTGTGAAGGACATTCCTGTTCATAACAGCTCTTTTAAAACCGGAATTTTTGAAAATCTAAGGTAGTTTTACTCTTTGGATTTCCCTTGTAATTCATAAAACTGTCCACTAGATGTCAGGAAAAACTCTTTTCTGAAACCAAACTCTATCAGAAAACTGGTAATCCAGCAATCCAGTGGCAGTTAATATGAGATCAAATTTAGATTAGTTTACTTCATAGCGGCTTAAAAGTGTATTTTAGGGTTTGGCTTGTACCACAAAGTTTCTGTCTTGACTAAACTTTAAAAAAAAAGAGAGAGAGAGAGAGAGAGAAATAAATGTTTCTGACATCAAAGGCTGTTCATCCAATAAAACTCAATATTTTGAATAAATTCATCCATTTTAAAAGCAGTGGCCCCATTTAGGCAGAAGAAAAGACATGCATATGAATAAATATCAACAGAATTTGTGCTAATGACATTATATTTTAAGCAGTAATTTACAGGGATTATATAACTATTTATATATATATATATATATATATATATATATATATATACAGTCCCTGACAAAAGTCTTGTCGCTTATCTATTTTTTAGAAACACCTGCTTTTAAACTGACTTTAAATTAATAAA
>JAUCMS010000145.1:12361939-12401687 GCA_032357445.1 Enteromius radiatus | reverse complement strand
TTTTCTATGGTCGTTGTCGGTAAGCTTGACGGGCTAGCAACAGTAACTAAGGGGGGTGTGGCTTTTGCGAAAGGTCAATTACACTATTCACTATTAAAAATTAATACATTTTAATTAGAATTTTATGGACACCCAGTGTTGATCTTTAATGTAAGATCTGGGTCCTAAATCAAAACCAGAACCACTGTTATAGTAATATTTGTGTTGGTGTGAGTCCGCGTGTGCCATGGTCTCCGACAGCTGATTGTCTCTTTGGTGGGCCCCCGCAGACACACAGAGAGGAGGACCTGGACAGCTGACACAATCCGGCACAGGAATGTCTGTTGTAATAATACACACTCAGCTGTGGAGACGCCGGCCGGATGACTGAAGTGACTGTCACAGTCGGTGGGAGATCACTGACTGAGCGACAGGCCGTGACCCCATGTCACCGAATCGTGAGGCTCATAAATAAAGAAATGCATCTGAAACAATGTCTACAATGTCTCCTATGCTCACAAATACAGCATATATTTGATCGAAAATATTGCACATATTTATAGTTGAAAATATTATTTATTCCTGTGATGGCAAAGCTGAATCTTCAGAGTCACATGATTCTCCAGAAATCATTTTAAAATGCTGCTCATGAAATTATCAATGCTTTTTATTACACTGATAATGACAACATTTATTATCAATATTTTTGTGTAACTATCAGTAATTTTTTTAAAAATGGAAAGAGCAAAACAAAATAAAACAAGCAGGCAAACTAAGTAATAATTAAACAAATAAAATATATCCTGTCAATTTTGGTCAGTTTAATGTGTCTATGCTGAATCAAAACATTAAAAACCCTCACCCAACAACTTTTGAATGGAAGCGACTTGCGCTCTGAGTTACAAATGAGATGAGAAGTAGATGAGGTGTCGAAATGCAAAGGGTAACGTGCCAGGTTAATGTCAAGAGGTCAAGGTTTGGCTGGTTAGCAGGCATCTAGTAACCCCCTGCTGGTAGATGCCTCAACTACATCATTTTTGTCTGAAGAGATTGTTCTAGAGAGAGAGAAAAGGTGTTTTCCACAAATTCCAGGTCAGAACAGAGTGAATCAGCTGGGTACACTTCAAACACAAGGCTATGCAAGTGTTTATATGTGTGTGTGTGTGTGTGTGTGTGACATACACCACTAAAGGGCTCTGCATCTTGGTACAGCAAATCCAGGCCAGATAAAGATAAAGCATCTACTGAAACATCCTTCTCCCGTTACTATCAAGCACTTGTGTGTCTCTGTGCTTTCGCACTTCCTCCAAAAAAGGAGTGAGTGAGTGAGAAAGAGAGAGAGAGAGCAGCTGAATGAAAATTTCTCGGCACGTGTATATTGTTAATTTCAGCCATGCCATATATACCGTACACACATAAGCAGATAAGTGTGAATGTAGATGCCCAAACAAGGAATCCGTGTCCACTTGGTGGTCCGTGTGCACATCAGGACACATGCCGTACTAAATAGCATATAATTGCTGAGCATAAAACCTTAATGCTCAACAACCCCCTGGCAGCTCTTTATACGAGCGACTAAGCTGCAAAATCTCTGACATTTCCCCATTATCTCAGATGAATAAGGTTCACTAGGGACCATTGCGCACATTTGTTTTCATCTCCAAATCACAAGTATTTACATGGTTCATTTCAAATTAATTAAACACACATGTTGTAAAGATTAACTTTCTTTTGTTCATAGTTTGGCTCTCATCACCATAATACAATACAATGCAATACAATCTAATATTTTTCATCTAGATGACCTTTAGCTTTATTAAACGCCCACTTAAAGTTCATTTAAAAAAATTAATTTAATAACAATAATAATATAATCTAAAAACCCCAAAAGAAAGCAATACTTATGTTTAGCAAGGATGCATTAAATGATTCACAAGTGACAGTTAAGATATTTATAAGTTATACACAGATTTATATTGATGTAAATGCTGCTCTTTAGAACATTCTATTTATCAAATAATCCTTAAAATAATGTTTCATGGATTTCACGAACACTTTAAGCAGCACAACTGTTTTCAACATTGAAAATGATAAGAAGTGTTTCCTGAGCAGCGAATCATTAGCCTATATATGAATGATTTCTGAAGGACCATGTGACTCTGAAGACTGGAGTTATGACGCTGAAAACCATCACAAGAATAAATTATATTTGAACATATGTTAAAACAGAAAACAGTTGTTTTAAAGTAATAATATATTACAGTATTACAACTTTTACTGTATTTTGTTACTTGAAGAACATCATGTTATGACTTCAAAACAATATTAATATGCTTGGATATTTGCTTAGCATCACACATATCCAGCTTCTTATCTATGGGTTTGTTCATAGAAGGTTTGTTCAGTAGCTCAAGGAGATAGACGTACTTGAGAGTCGAGGAGCTCCGGTTCAAATCCAGTGTAACTAGGTTCGACAAAACAGTTCAAATCTGTGTAAAAGGAAGTTAAAACTGCACGGTTGCATCAACAAATTATTTTTTATATCTGTTTTGCATTTGTTAAGAAGACTATCGGGTAGGTTTACGGTTGGATTTGGTGAAGGGTATATTTCCAACATGACAGACCATGAACTTTCAGCAACAGTTCAATTCTGAACTTCTGATTCAATTCTTGATTCTGAACCGCTGCAATACATACTTATATTAACAATAAAATGCGCAAGGGTCACATATTGAACCTGTGTTTTAGTGCCACTCAGTGGACATTTCTCTTTGAAACTGAGGCGAAAAGTGCAGTAAAAACGGTGTTGCACAAAATGTGACCAGAGGTAGATATTTTAACGAGATCAGGTTTGTATTTTGATCAAATAAATATAAAAATGGCTTAACTGGTGAGCGTAACATTTATAAAATCTTACCAACACATGCTAAACTAAACATACCAACACAATAGTTTGCTGTTGTGAAGCAACATAAACAAAAGAAGCATTTTCTGTCTCCTATTTGAATGGGCATAAATTGACATTAATTTAGCAGAAAGTTTACAATCTGACTGGTCATATCTCATGTTCTCTCGTAGTGTGAACTGACCTGTTTCCTGGACACACTGCCGTCCACTGGGTCAATGTACTCAAAATTATCAGCCTTCTCCACACTGTAGATGTTACTGCCCACAGAAAACTTCTGAGTGGTAAAAGCTTTATCACTGATAACAGCTTCCAGATCTCTCATGAGGTAATACGCTGCCCTGCCGTCCACCCCTTCATAGTCAAACCTGTCAGATATAAAATAAACATTATATTAGATCAATGTAAATGAAACACTACAAACATAACTTAATTGCGCCTAAACTAATAAATCACAGTTACGTGACAATTTGGAGAGCTTCCAGGATTTTCACATGACATCTATGAGTAGAGCTAAATATGGCCAATGTGGGAAACATGTATGGGAAAGGCAAAAACAATCCAGGCACTAGTAGATTCTGCCTCCTCTACTCTGTCTCATAGGAAAACTCATTGAGAGGGTGGGTACTAAAAGTGCACACAAAGAAATATCCTGAAATGTCCCGGGAGACATGAAGACTGATGATAGAAACAAAGCTTGGGAAGAAAATGTTGCTTGGGAAGATGCTGTTTTGGGTTTAGCTCACCTGCAGAAGTAGTTGCGTCCCATTTTGGCCCAGTGGTCTCTCACTATTTCTTCCACCCCCTGCTTACGCACTGCCAGGATAGACAACCATACCAGAACTGACCACAGGCCGTCTTTGTCTCGGATGTGGTCTGAACCTAAAAGAGAAAGTCATATTTTGATATTAGGGTTACACTACTGCACAAAAGTTTAGGGATGAGAAGATTTTGTTATGAACTGTAACATTCTTATTTTCACCAAAGGTACATTTATTTGATCAATAATACAAATAAAAACAGAGAAATTTCTATTTTTTTCTATTTTACATTAAAAAATGTCATTTATTCCTGTGATGGTGAACCTGAATTTTCAGGAGCTATTACCTCAGTCTCCAATGTCAAATAATCCTTCAGAAATCATTCTAATATGTTGATTTGATTTTGTGCTGATTTATATTTTTGTAACTTTAATTTGTTTTTTGGATTCTTTGATGCAATTATTTGAAATAAAAACCTTTAAAATCATTATAAATGTCACTTTTAAACAATTTAACATATCCTCACTGAATAAAAGTATTAATTTATATGAACCTCACTAACCCTAAACGTCTGAGCATATTTTTAAGCAATTTGAATGATAAAAGTCCTGAATACAACCTAAAAAGCAAGGATGATTCATATGAAACTGCTCTAAATCAGGAGATGATAATGATAAAACGAAAGCCCTCACTTCCCTGGTCAGTTCTTCATCAGCTTGATTTATGCTCCACATCTTCTCTATGACTTTTGTTCTTTGATCTGGTTTATTTCATGTAAACTTACGTCAGAAAAAAAGTGTATCCGACAGCTGCTCTCTGTGTGTGACTAATGCCGGAGCACTGAAAAATGCTCAGGCCTACCGCATATCACATCAGCAGCCAAAGACTGTCGTAAGCCAACATAATGTTGTTGTATAATTAGTTTTGACCCCTAAAATCAGTAAAACACAATAAAGTTCACTTCAAACACAGATTCTAACATCTATCAGGCAGCTTGTCAGGCTGTTATCTGCTAACTTACCCTCCGCCTTCAAAACAATAAGCGTGACGCAGGTTCAAAGCCAAAAGGGAAACACGCTTAATTCCAATATTCCATAAACACACTCAATTTGTACCAGATACTGTACCAACACCAACAGATAAAACATATGATGAATGTATAGTATATGTGTGTCTAGCAGTCAAGAATGTTTTGTGAAGAAAAAAAAAAAATCGACTGACAGGAAAGGAAAAAGAAAAGTGACCCACGACAGTAATCCTGAAGCAAAGTCAGAACGTGGTGAATAATGAGCAGGCTGCTCTTTTGACACCTACAGACAATGCCTCGTGTCTCACTCAAGGTCTCAGTGATGGTGTAAAACCCAGAGGCTTTACAGATCGACCCTGCTGCCTCAGAGCCAAGCGTCTGTCTGCCCAGCAACATCATTCAGCGCCAGTTGCTTATTCCACATTCAGCTGCCAAACAAAACATAACCATTCAATACCGTTCAGGGGCTCACCTTCACATATGGGAATTCCTACAACTACACACTCTCAGGAAAAAAGTACAAAGCAGTCATTGGGGTGATACCCTTGGTACCTTATTTACACTTAGCTGGTACATCATAGTATATTTAAGGTACATATTAGCTAAGTATTTTTAGTACTTTAAGTGTATATATTAGTATCTATTGAAAGGGTACTGCCCTGGCATGTTGTGTACCTCTTTTTGGTTCTGAGATAGGTAAACTAGAAGTTTTGAAAAGTAACAAATATACCTTTATTATGAATGTACGTATATTTGCATATATTTTGGGATGGTTCACCCCCCCCAAAAATTGACAGAAATGCAACTGAAATGTTCTCAGGCCCAGAAATGTAATAAATACATAATTAAAATAGTCCATGTGACATAAGTTATTGGACCGTAACTGTACAAATCTATGAGAATACTTTTTGTGTGTAAATAAATCAAAAATCCTTTCAACTTTTCTAGGCCTGGCAACATTTCTGTTGCATTACTGCAGAGAGCTCTTTAATTTAATCAGAAATATAAAGTAAATTTGTGTTCCGAAGATGAAGAAAGGTCTTACGGGTTTGGATCAACATGAGGGTGAGTAACTAATGAAAGAATTAACATTTTTCGGTGAACAATCCCATCCAAGATGCATTTGACTTTCTTCTTTCAGGTGAATCCAATCGGAGTAATATCACAAATTGTCCTTGCTCTTCCATTTTGATTAAACTTTATAAGGGCAGTGGGTAAGTGTTTTTTTCAACCGTCCAAAAGTAGTCAAATAAAGCAAACCCATCCATAATAAAACGTGCCTCACATGGCTATGGGGACTAAATAAAGGCTACCTGTAGAAAATCAATGCGTTTTGTAAGAAAAATATCCCTATTTAAAACCTTCCAAACACTTTTCTTTCACATTTACTAAGTTCTTTGCCCCCACCCTGTGCTTTTGTGGAAAAAGCAGAGGAGTAGTCTTTTTCTTTTGCCAGCAGAAAACACTCTGGCTTTCTTAGTATTTCAGATGATTCACTATCCTTTTATAGCAGAAAACTGATAAAGAGTTAACATTTGGATGTGCTCAGAAGACATGTACTAATAAAGAACTACATCTGAAAATGTCAATAAGATAAAAGGTCATAATGATTTTTTTAAAGCGATAGTTCACACAAAAATAAAATTCGTGTCATTAATTACTTTTATGTCGTTACAAACCTGTCATGTTCATCTTCGGAACACAAATTGAGATATTTTAGACAAAAAAACTTTCTGACCCAGCATACCATACCACAACTATCATGTTCAAGGCCCAGAAAAGTATGTCCATGTGACATCAGTGGTTCAAGTGTAAAGTTATGCAGGATATCCATTTGAATGCATGTCAAATTCTGACATGTAAGAGGAGACAATGTTGTATATAGTTGTTATTTTAGTTTTCTTTGTGCACAAAGACATAAAGTTTTGGTTGAACCACTGATGTCACATAGACTATTATAATAATGTCCTTTACTCCCTTTCTGGGCCTTAAATGTGGTAGTTGTGTTGCTGTCTATGCAGGATCAGAGAGTTATATCTTAATTTGTGTTCCAACAATATACAAAGGTCTTACGGGTTTGGAACAACGAAGGGGGTGAGTAATTAATGACATAATAATAATAATTTTTGGGTAAACTATCCCTTTAAGAATTCTAACATCATAATAACATAATTTGGGTTTGGCACCAAATATGGAAAATATTGTAAATAAAGTCAATTCTGACAGAAGATTCATGATGACTCGTGAACTGTAAATGCTCAAGTAGAGCTTTTATATGCTTTTAGAGGACTCTGATGGCACCCACCTGTTCCAAAGCTCTCCTCTCCACAGAAAGAACACCTCCCAGAATCCATCAGGTTGCCAAAGAATCTCCAGCCTGTGGGAGTCTCATAAAGCGCCACCTTCATAGCCTTAGCAACCCTGTAAACAAACAGGAAGCATGACTATTCCAGTGCAGTCCTACTCAGAGTTTATTTAGACAAGATCAAATCTGAAAAGAAACACATCATCTCATTGGCTAACAGCATCACCCATTATGATACATTATGAGTATCTGTAAAATAGTGTGATGTAAAACTGCAGGTAAATAGTAAAGGTTGGGACTATTTGTAACTTCAGTAGCATTTTGTATTTATAATATAATATAACAGTGCAAAAGTCAAGCTGCCAAATGTTTTCAGTGTATTTATGAGTGTTAGCAGAACTTGAGCTCTGGATCATGTCAGCTACAGAAGCCTAGGGAATGTCTCTGCATAATAAGATGAAGATGCATGTTGTCTGAAGTCTTGTGAACACAAATCCATTTTCCCCTTTTCATCTTTCATTTGTAAGTCAGGAAAAGACTGAGGGAAAATGAGAAATCATAAACAGACTACAGGCAGATGGATGTGCTGCTAGTTTCTAAAAATGACTAATCCATGTTTATATCTACATATAAGACTATATGGTAAACATTGACAAATGGCATACTGTGAAAGAAGGCAGACGTTGAGGTAATCATCATTTAAGAAATGACCATTCTGCTTGCATTGGTTGTCCATTTAGTATATGTCCTTTTGACTGATTCATAAATTAAGCTGCATATTTTGTCTCCTCAATCCAGTGTCTTTATAAGGCAAAACGCAGAAAGAAACCATGCTGACCTTTTGGCTGACATTTATTTTGAGATTCAGCCATGTGCCTGGAGGAGCAAACAGCACTTTAATCATCGGTGTGTAGTCTACACCTGTTTAACTTCCTTATACTGTCAAACACCTGTGAGCTGTCACTGAAACAGGCCTACCTCTGGACAAATACTGTCATACAACATTACTGTTAAGACAGCAAGTTTTGTATTCTGTGATTGTAATCACTCAGGGCTACGAAAATGAAATATATCCAGTGTCAAAATGAAAGAGGTCGAGAAAACAAAAGGAGGATCGCAATTACAAGTCTCCTCCTATGTTTGTTGATCTTGGATAGTTGGCTAGATTCATAACTCTTTTCAGACACTGCAGTCTGGGCATTATGGGTAATGAGTTGGTGAGATCCCATCAGATGTAGGGATAGATGAGAGGGAGCCGATGTAAATGAGAAGAGTAAGGATGCAGCTGTTTACTCATGGGTGGAATTACTAAATATGGGAAAACAAGTGTTATTGACTCGAGGGACAAGGAGCAGAATGGAAAGCCTGGCATACGGACAACAAACTGGAATCTTTGACCCCTTGACTTGTTTTGATTTATTCTCATATTTGCGGCCAACACAAGCAGCATTATCTCTAATCCAGCATCTGAAATATTTTGCATGCATATGTGTTCATATGGGTGTGACTGGATTCTAACAAACAATTCTATCTAGAAAAGACTTGTCAAAGCCTTTGGAAAACAATGTGTTCAGCTGGGTTTTAAAGTCGGCAGCTGTTCCTAACCTCAATCTGGCAATAAACCCAATTATCAGCTGGCAAGATGTTAGCATGAGCTGACAGCCAGTCTCATTAAGCTGGTACCCCAGTTGTACTAAAATGATTTCCATTTACATTCCTTGCTCTAAGGTATAATAAAATATTTGTGAAAGTGAACCTTTGAATACCAACAGTGCTTGAAACTGATTTATTACAATATAAACAAATAGTTTAAGGATTTGGGAGCCTTATAAAGTCTAATCTAGTGAGTGGCATAACACACAGACGGGGACCAAAATTAAGAGTTCAACAACAAATACTGAAAGATGCCTTAAAATACAAAAAATCATATTTTTATGCATTTTTAGTTCAAAGATTCATATCATTTCATAACAAGGGCGTAACTTTCAGCACCAAATGCAAGAGCAAAATTGTTGCTAAAAAAAAAACCACCCAGGTTAAACCAGCCATTTTCCTTTTTGGGGGGCGGTGGGGGGTATATGCAATATCACCACAAAGGAGTTGTTATCATGTTTATGCAAAATATGGCTTCCTAACTTAACTGAATTTAAGTGTTGTTGAGTGAATTGGTTCAGTTAGTAATTTAATGACTAAAGCCCCGTTCACACCAAGTATGATAACTATAAAGATAACTGTGAAAGATAATGATATGTGACTCTGGACCACAAAACCAGTCTTAAGTCGCTGGGGTATATTTGTAGCAATAGCCAAAAATACATTGTATGGGTCAAAATGATTGATTTTTATTGATCAAAATGTCATTTTTGATTAGTAATATGCATGAAGAAAGCTTAATTTGGACAACTTTAAAGGTGATTTGCTCAGTATTTAGATTTTTTGCACCCTTAGATCTATCTAGGCCAAATATTGTCCTATCCTAACAAACTATATATCAATAGAAAGCTTATTTATTGAACTTTCATATGATGTATACATCTCAGTTTTATCAAATTTAACCTTATGACTGGTTTTGTGGTACCAGGGTCACATATTAGCATCCACACAGCTAACAATATCTGTTTATTCTATGTGCATGCTCATCTGCCACTTTAAATTCTCCAGTTCGTTATAGCAAGATGGATTCTGATTGGATGTCAATATTTGTATGCAGTGTTGCCAGATAGAGTTGAAGGTTCCCCACCCCAAAACTGTCCAAAACCCGCCCAAACGCGCACAAAATATTTGATTAATATTTGTTTCAATTTGATCAATATTTGGCCTAGCTATTTTAATGGCAAGACAATCACAAGTACAAAAGCACAGAATAGCAAAATTACAACATAACCCGTTCACATCTATCCAATCCAATCCAGACTGGATTGTCCTGTGTATAATTTTACCATATTTCATCAGTTCATTCACAGTGCATGGTCACATTGATAGTGCATTCTCTCTTCTCCTTCCCACGTGTAGGGAACACGGCAGATGTTTCCTCTCCATCCTTACATCCCTAAACACACTCATACACACATGCAGTACAAAGACACCAAACACACACCAGACCTACAGCGCACACATGCTCTAGTAGATTATCTCCACTGCTACTTAACAAACACACACTCCTGAGAGGTTCATAGTATAAACACAACCACAGCCTAGAGCTCGCTCATCGCCTAAAAAGGTTTACAGCAGCAGAGACGCCTCGCTTCAACAACTCACACCCCAAGAGACATTCATAACTCAGAAAAACAGATCCGATTAGTTGGACAGAATGATAAAGATTCATGAACAGAGACACACAAGGATCCAGAACCATAAAATCTGACTTTTAAAGACTCACAATACAAGAATGTGTTGATTATGGTTTATTTCAACAGTTAAACCAGATCAGTACGGACTTGACGCTTTTTTTTTTTTTTGTGGTGTTAGGAATTACAATTTATGGTGTGAATGATTCAAATGTAAGTGTATATTTAACAGCTGTGCAGATAATATTTCTATATATATTATTTATAATAATTTATATACGAAACTCTCAAAAAGCAATTAATTCATAAACATCTTTGTGGGCGAATAATATTGGTGATGGCATAGGCTACATGGCAAAACAGTGCTAATTATTAGTTTGTAATTTTTTATTAATTTTTAATAATTATATATCACGTTCCTACAATGGCTTCTCAACTGAAAACCTTTGCTTTTGTATGATGCTACGTTCGTTAAATTACATTAAAGATGTATACATTTGAACATTTAACTTTATTTTCTTTAAAAATAATCAGTTTGTGAGCACTCTATTATTGGTCGGAAGTCCTTTTTGCTACACAAATGTACAAAATTCACTCATTTTTATTTTTAGTAAAGTAACAAATCCAGACATAATCATGTCATTTCCATGCTGCCATATTGAACAAATAGAAGTAAATGGAATAAGAAGTCTAGTGTGACCGCACCTTTAGCCTGGAAGGCAAAGGCTCAGATTTGAAGGGTGACCAATATAAGGGAGAATGTGAAAGAACAATCTAAAACTCTTTCTAGGCTGGGAAGAACCATGCTTACTTAACTATCATTTACAGAATGGAAAACATGACACTGTGTTTAGCTATGGATATACATCATAAGGTATAACTTCAGGCCAAATGCAGAGTCAATTTCTCTTTCTTTATCTTAGCCACACCAGTAGTTAAATGCTCATTTAAACTGACATTGAATCAACCTCGCAAAGCCTCTAGGAAGTGAAAAATGAGTCACAGAACAAAAACAATACTGATGGGAGGAAATCAGGCTTAATTCGGGATTTATGACACAATAAGCACTTTCTGCCACTTTTTAACGATTGATTAGGATAACATCACTTCCTGTTTGAATGCCAGCATTGTAGGGACAGTGCCCCCGGTATCCCTACAACGCCTTATGAGCATGTATGACTTTCCTTTAATGAAGATACTGTAGGATCACATTTTCTGAAGGCTGCAAACTTTCGTGGGTAGAGAGAAGTGAAGTGGATTTAAGGTTGTTAGTGTTTTGGTTGCCCCATTAAAGTGTAAATGAATTTACATAGTTATATTTAGCTTATAGGCAAATCTCTGACAGTACTTTGCAGGCTGATTTCAAACTGTACTGTATTCAAACAGGTTTTTTTTTAACACTTCCTGTTTCCCATTGGTCAACAAAACAAACAGCCACGCCCTCAAATCACACCATTGGTTGAGCTGTTGCTGTGTCAGACTAGACAATGTTTTGAAGGCCACATAACCACAAAATAAGCACCAATTTGCAAGGGATAGTGATTAATTTGGTTTTAAATAGCCTAGTTTAAAAAAAAAAACTGTGGGCATTTTACTTTCATTTTTCAATTACATGCAATTCGACATAAATTACTTGAATTCAATTCAAGCAACAACAAAATACAAAATAGAACTTTTATTAACAAAACGAATAAAAACACACAATGCTGTATGCCTAATATGAAATAACAAAAAACGTACACAAAGTTTAAATAGACAGGGCCTACAAAACTAAAACTCTATAGGCCTAAAGAATGAAGAAGAAATAATTATGAAAAATAATGAACACATTTGCCACACATCTAGCCTACATTTGAAATAAAGATCTTGATCGCACACAAGACGCACAAGACTTGTGAACAGCCTGACTCTGTTCTCACAAGACCAAATGCACAGTTCCAGTACTGATGCACATGCGTTTTTTTCTCAACTGTTTTTTAATTTACATAAGACAAATCCGACTGTGTTTGCGAGGATACTCATCATCAACTTAAGATAACATTAACATTTAGCAAATAACAAATAAAGCACTATTTATTTCTCACAGCACAAGATCCTGCCTTAAAGCAGGCAGGTATTTAGCTTGATGCACCCTGAAAGTTATTTTTAGTGGGGTGAATGGTGTCTGCAGGAGCGCATGGTTGAGCTAACACTGTTATTCTTAGGGAGTGAGTCTCTATGCTGTAACCTCTGGCCCCATCACTAATGCTTTTACCGTTCGGTGTCTTGCACCGCACAGAGCGAGTGGCGGAAAACTAATTGAGAGAGACTGGAAAGCTCCTGATGGATGATATCCTCCCTGATCAGCAGCTTATGAATTCTGAGAGCTGACTGGCTTTTATTTAAACAGCTCTGAACTCTTACAGTATGTTAAGGGAAAATGTCACTGACTTTCAATGTGACAGTCAAACAAAGAGTTTGATTATGCTCCAAGTGAAAACATTTTTCAAGTAGAAAAGCAATGGCAATGGGCTGAACAAAAGTGCAAGCAAGTAAGCTGTACTTAATATTCATGTACATAATTCATATTCATGATTGTGCTGAATAGACAAACTGAATTTAAAGTTAGCAGTTAGAGCTGAACATATGGTAATTCTGTGGGAGGTTATGTTTTAATCAGACAGAGCGGTTTTAAGTAACTTTTAATGATGGCTTGTTAAATTTCAGCAAGGCCTGCAGAAAAATGGCACAGCACACACTATCAGAAAAAAGGTATGAAGCTGTCACTGGGGCAGTACACTAGGTACCTTATTTACCCCTAAATGTAACCTATTAGTACTTTGAAACCTACATTTTTATGAATGTTCTTTAAAATAGGTTTATTTATTCTCACAGTTAGATTAGCAAGTGTTGCTCACCTGTCAATGGCTGTGCTGGTTGGCATACTGCGGGCAAAACCTCTGATTCCTCTCTGACTGAAGTAAGGGATGCAGGAGAGGTTTGCAGCCATCACTGCCAGTGAATCTGACGGGCTCACAAAGAATCCATTCTCACCCATAATCATGTAACGATCCTATACACAAGACAAACATATCAAAGATTAAACAACAGTGGTTCTGACATTTAATCTGACTAAAAAAGGAAGATAACACATTTTATCTAAGTTACTTGTTAATTGATCTATTACATAAAACTACTAGCTGCATCTTTTGAAAACGACAAAGAATATAATTTTCACAATAACACTACTGTTTAAACGTTTAGGATGAATAAGATATTTGTTGTTGTTGTTTTTGGAAAGAAATTAATTCTTTTATTCAGCAAGGAAGCATTAAATGACCAAAAGCTACAGTAAATATTTATATTATTACAAAAAGTATTTTAGAAAATGCTGTTTTCTTGAATTTTCAGATCCACAAAACGTACAGTATTAAGAAATACATATTAAGTTTTCAAAAGTGACACTAAGAAATGTTTCTTGAGCAGAAAATCATCATATTAAAATAATTTCTGAAGGACACTTAAGACTGGCTGCTGAAAATTCAGCTTTGACAAAACAGGAATAATTTATATTTTAAAAATAGAAAATCGTTTTTTTAGTTAGCATACAGCTTTCTTTCTTTTTGACATAAATGCAGTCTTGGTGAGCAAACTGTCTAAAACATTTAACAAAATCTCACCAGCCTTAAACTTTGTTAAAGTATTGGTTGTTTTCTTAACAGTATGTGTTTCCTGTTTCTCACTTATTTGCAATATTAAGAAACAGAGATAACTAAAAAATAAATGAAAACAGAACAACAACAAAAAACAGATAAATCTGATAAATAGTAATAAAGAATGGAATCAAAACAAGACTCTTACAATGAAACATTATATAAATCATCAATAATTAACGGCCTTGATTCTTATGCTTTCTGTCTGAATGTTATTCTAATGATGTTTTTACATTTTTCTGTGTTTGTGTAATTTGCAAAGCATTTGTAAATGTTTATGAGACGATAAGAGACAAGCACCCCATCTGCATCAAAAGCAGCCCCAAAGCCAAACTCTCCCCCCTTCATGGAGTCCACCAGAGCTGCAGCGAATGCAGGGTTAGGGTTGGGGGGTTGGCCTCCAAAGTCCTCCAGAGGGACACAGTTAACAGCAGAGTTAGCTGGAGCCCCGAGCTCATCACATAAGATTCTTCGGACATATGGTCCCATAACTGAAACAGAAGACATAAAGATATGACTCTACGAACGGATATAAATCTGCATACAAGCATTTGCAAGTGTTTACAGGAGTTTACCTCCGTTCATGGCGTCTATTCGGATCTTCAGCTGTTTTGGACCTGTCAGCAAGCTCTTGATGGCACCAAAGTCAAAAATTCCCCGCAGCATGTTTAGATAGATCTCGACTGAATCCACTATCTCAACTGGAGAATAGAGAAAAAAGATTTTTCAGCTCAGCATGTGACTTTGTGAAAATAACATGAGAATAAGTTAATACGCCTCACCTCTGAAAGGCTTAAACTTGTTCTCCAAGTCAAAGTCATGACGGCCAAGACGGGACAGGTCAATGTGGAGGTCAGGGCAGATGGCGTATTCCTCTAGTGTGCGACTCACCTGATGGATCCTCTCCATCACTGTGTCTGGAGATGGTCCTGTAAACAACAAACAGTGACAGATTTCAGCAAAACATCTCAAATATTTTAAAAAGCCAGCTCAGACCCCCATCTCTCTCTCCCTCTCACTTCCTGTGTTATCTTTTACTGTCCTGTCATTGAAAAATGAAAAAACGCCCCTGAAAAATCCCAAAAACAATAAGATAGATCTAAGAATACTGCATCTGTCAATCAAAATATGTGTTGTCAGGGTCCAAAATAAAAAAATATATGTGGTATATCCTTCACAATAATTGAAAATATAATGCACCAAAACGCATATTCACATATTTGGGATATGTGCGATTTTACAAAGAGATGGACACTTGACCCTTAAACATGATGCTAACCTACACTACCATTCATTCTTTAGATGCATACTTTTATTTAGGAAGTAATCCATAAATTTAACAAAAGTGGCAGTTTTACAATGATTTCTGAAGGATAAAGTGTCACTGAATATGCTGAACATCCAGCTTAGCCATTACAGAAATAAATTACATTTTAAATTACAATATGTTACAATATCACAGTTTTTACTGTATTTGTAAGCATACATACTATACTGCAGTGGTATGTTTTGCACTGTTTGTCATTATATGTAATATGTAATAAAAAAATAAAAACCCAAAAAGCTAAATTACATTTAAGAAATATATTAAGAAGTATATTTTAGGTCAATTTAGTTCAATAGCTATGAATGTATGTTCATAGAAGATATTTTTACTGGGAGATTCAAGATGTGCAACACTGTTTCACATGAGTTTCGTGGTGTGAATACTTTTTCATGACAGCTAACAAAAAGGTTATGTTAACACAGTGATTCCTTTAAAGGCTGATAGTTAGTTTATTTGTCCCTGTAGGGAAAGTGTACTTGCACTTTTAAATAAAACATACAGAAATAAATCAGAACGTCAATTTCTAAAAGTGCATGCAGTGTGTCCTATGCTTTATAATGTTCTCACCTCCATTTGTGACATTAAACTTGATCCCAAAGTCTCCTCCTGGGCCTCCTGGACTGTGGCTTGCAGTGAGGATGATTCCACCAATGGCTTTTATCTTCCTGATGATGCAGGAGACCGCTGGAGTCGAAAGGATCCCATTGTGTCCGATTACCAGACGTCCAATCTGAAACCAAGTTTTGGTTTTATTGGTGTGAAGGTTCCAGTGTTGTACACCGTACAAACAAAAACATACAACTTTCTTTTACACATTTCATTTTGTGCTCCACAGAAAAAAGTGTAGAACTTCCATACGTTAGATCCCAAAAAAGCCCTTTGCTTCCAGACCTTCACCTGTCACGCGAGGGTTATCATAACATTATACAGTGGGCTTTAAACCTGCAACCTTCAGAGGCGCCAGTCATGGCTACTGCTGCATACCAGATCAACGGCTACATCTGTCTGGAAGCTCATTCCTGTAAGAGTGACAAGCTGACTCGGGGACAAATCTAAACAGCAACACACACTAACAATTTCAAAGTACTCAAACGAGCCTCTACATACAATCCCATCTGCCATAAATTGCAATCTCCTTTGTCAAGCGTTCAGATTATTGACAGATACTTTCTTTCTAGCTCACAAGTCAGCAGCCCGGATATCTCAGCAACTTTGTGACTCATTAAGCTTTACAAGATCAGCCACTTTCTATAAATAGTGAGTTGTTTGCCATCTCTCACTCAAGAATTTAAAATGGTGAACAAGTGCACTGACCTCAGGCTTTTTTATTTATTTATTTATTTTGTAGTATATGCCAATTAAATACCTCACTAAGCCGATGCTTTGCTTAGACTGTTGCTTTTACTTGTATCTCTGATGAGTGTGAACTGTATTCCCAGCACACTTTGAGCAGCTTATCCATATAAGGTTCTGCTTTTGGATACACAGCCTCAGTACATCATGCCTCTGAGAGCTACTGAGTTTGCATGGAAGAACGGCACTGATACAAAGTAGGAGATTTAAGGATGGAAGGATGATTTGGCTGTATTATATAATATGAATGGAATTAAAAGAATTACAGCATCAAAAACTATAACTTGGCTTCATGCTAAGACTGAACCAAACATTGCATCTTTATTAGAGGCGCAATGAAACACATTAGAAATGTTGATGAACAGAGGTCTGGCTTGTGGCCATATGTTCTGGGTTTCCCCATGGTGCATGAACATGAGAGGTCAAAACAAGGGAAGCAGCGGCGCTCCAGGAAGAGTGTGCAGGGGAGGGATGGCACTACAGATAAGACAGGATACATTTGGCCAGGCCAGCACAGAGATTTAGCTTAGTTTGTGGCTTCTCAGGTTTTCCAACAAAATGCTCAGCCGTTTGGGATATTAAAATACAGATACTCTTGAATAAAAACAGATATGACCATAAATCCAGCAATGTTATTTTAAATCACGAAACTAACCTGTCGACCAGATACACAACAGATCATGCTAAAAATTTGTTTTTTTTTTAAAGTCACGTGAAATGATTATAATAATAATAATAATAATAAAATAGACTATTAAAAATAACATTGCAATAAATAATGCATTTTTGATTGAGCAGAAAATCTATCACATTTCTTAGGAAATTTTAAATAAATAGCATTTACAGATTAGAAAATATATAAAATGTATTAGTAAGTAAATAAATACATACATTAATTTAACTGGTATGTTATATTTTGATTATTTAATAATAAATGTATCAGAGAACGTTAATTCACTCTCAGAAATTAAGGTACAAAAGCTTTCACTGGGGTTTGCACCTAAAAGGTCCATTTTGGTACCTTAAAGGTACATATTAGTATTGTATATTTTAACCTATAGGTACAAAAGTGTATCTTATTTAAAAAGTTACCACCTTAGTGACAGCGTTTGTACCTTTGTTTCTGAGGGTGTTGAATACTTAATTTGTGAATCAGAAGGGCATGCATGAGATTTTTGTTTTCGAAATATTAACACCATCTTACCCCGTTGGCAGCTGCCATTTGAACGATGACTTCAGTTGCAGCCCGGCTGAAGTATCTTCCATCGCTGCCCACCACCATAGTGCATCCCTGGCGGTCCCTCAAGTCGATGGAAGACAGCAAACTTTGGATATAATTCTGCAGATAGTTCTTTTTACTTTCGAAAACCGCTGTCTTCTTTCGCAGCCCATTTGACCCTGGTCTCTGGTCATCGAAGGGGGTAGTTTGGATAGTCAAAATAGGTATAGGGTTAGTTTCCATGATTGTCTGGAACGCTTCGGGGTGTTAAAAAAAATAGTTTGTTGATAGCTGAATGAGATGTGATACGGTGTTCAAAATATCGTCAAAAGCAACAGAGGCAGCGAGTTCACGGAGGCAGAGAAGGGTGCGCCACAGCGCAGCGCGCTTCAGTCCAAGTGGATTATTTGAGACGCGTCCCGTGACGCTTCTTTGGAAAACTAGTGTACGACAGCTGTCTTCTCATCGCACCAGGACGAACTGTTAAGTAGGGGTTAGAAAATACAGAATAAACGGGTGTAAAAGGCAAAGAAATATTCCAAGTTGAGGTCTTACGCTCACCGATACACTTCTCCCGAGCTGTCACGCGTAAGTTTGCTTGCCAAAAGGCAGGGAGGGGAGAAAACTCTATATAATGAGCTAACGCACTGGCCAAAAATAGCCCATGATGTGGGGGAGCGAATAGTGACAGTGTGCTGCGGTGTAATCGAACGCCTCTGTCCGTGGCGCTCTGGAGCTATGAAGCGCAAAGGTGGACAGCAGCTCTCATCTGACACACACCGAATCACAAACAGAAATGTCATAAGGTCCATAAAAGTAAACAACAAGACAAGAAGGAGATAAATAACAGTGTTTAAATAACTCATTTCCAATGTCAAAACAGAAAAGGTAGACCGAGGCTGGTTGACATAACAGCAAATGGGTTTGAGTCAGTTCAAATATACGTGCTAATCAATGTAAACACGTGTTTTCTCTAACAGTGGATTTGTGTTGGTTTCGATCCTCTAATTCAAAACCCCTTTAAATTACTATATTTTTCTGAATTCTGTTACTGTGCGTTACTGTTTAGTTTTGTCCCTGAGTCAGCCTGTCATTCTCACAGAAATGAGCTTCCAGACAGATGTAGCTGTTGATCTGGTATGCAGTGGTATTATATTTTGTAATATATCACTTAAACAAGTGAACACAATAAAACCACACCGATCCATTCAAACGACAATCTAGCCTATGTAATTAAGTAACTAAAAGCTTGAACTGCCTTCTGAGGACAATGAAATTGCTTTTTATAAGAGTCAAGTCGAGACCATGTTTTTTAAATGAATTTTTAAGGAATTTGAAGTGGTCTATGTTTTTTTGATGGCCATGCTTTAATTCATCGATATTGCGGCTGATTTCACGAGCTTCAGTCTCCATCTAGTGGACAGAAAATGGATAGAAAATGTTTTGCAGGCAGTGATGGGGAATTTGTAAACTGTTATGCGCGCTCTTACCATCTCTCTAGTTTTGCAATGCGAGTATTGAACGCGCATTTATATTCAATCTTTTGAGCTATAACTTTAACACTTTTTTAGTGAGAGGGCGAGAATACAATTTAAATTCGAGTAAAAGTTTAAAGTTACACCCCCCCACCTATAAAATATGGGTATTTTAAAGTTTTATTTTTTTTTTAAATATAGGCTAGTCTACATTGCTCAGCGTTTCGACGTAAAGCGAAGTTAAACTAACCAACCCTATTCTTTTCTTTATGAAAAATGAACAAAACGCACTATTTAATTATAGCCTAATTTCAGGACTTTATGAAAAAAAAAATACATGATAGGCATACAATAATATTGTTATGATGAGTACGAAAACCACATAGGCTTATTGAAATTTTGAAAAAACTGATGGTTTATTTAAACAGACATTTTAATGCATCCAACTTTCCAGGATTTCAGACTAGCAAATATATTACCATTTATTTATTTATTTACATTAAAACTATCATATAAGAGCAATGACAGACACATCTTATGTTACAAGTCTATTTAAATGAATTGGAGAGTTTTCCAGACAGTTCAACAGTGAGGATACACCATCCGCAGAGTTTCTGTGAACGGGACAGTCTTTAGCAGAGGAGTCCTTGCTGGCACTGGTAACAAACTTGGAGCCACACACGATGTTGGCCTGGGAAATACATAACTATAGTCAGGTGTGAGATGATGAGGAGAGTTTTTGTGAGGAGACTCCGCTGACTTGGCCATGATGCTGTCAATGCTGAACGAACACTTCTGGGTCTTGTGCTCGGGCCTTTGCGGGGTTTCTGGAGCTTCGTGAACCTTAATGTTGAGAGTCTGATATTGGAAATATGGAGGTGGCACCATGATGCCATCCGGCACTGGCAAATATCCAACAGGATTAGCCCGAGCTGGAACCGGCCCAGAGACGCAGTAGGGTCGCCCATATGCTCGATAACTTAAGGTTGGGTGGTAAAGCACCAGGTTGTCTTTGGTGAACTCGGGTTGGTTCCTCTTGAATCTCTTCCTTCTGCGCAGAAAGCTGCCGTTGTCAAACATGTCCTCAGATGCAGGGTCCAGGGACCAGTAGTTGCCTTTCCCCGGGTTTCCAGGCTCTCGTGGGATCTTGATGAAGCAGTCGTTGAGTGACAAGTTGTGCCTGATGGAGTTCTGCCACGCGGGGAATTTCTCCTTGTAGTACGGGAACTTGTTGCTGATGAAGTCGCAGATGCCGCTGAGGGTCAGCTTCTTCATCGGGCTCTGGAGGATCGCCATGGTTATGAGTGCGATGTAGGAGTACGGAGGTTTGACGGCGGAGGTCTGCTTTGGAGCGGACGCGGCGGAGAAGCTGCTCTCGCTCTCTCCTGAAGACTCGGACCCCGAGTGGTCCGCCTCCGTGGGGTCCCTGCAAGGCATGATAAAATACTCTCGGTCGCTGTCACTGTGGTCTCCTCCGACTATGTCTATTTCATCGTCTTCAGAAAAAGAGACGGGGGTGCGCTGCACTTCTTCGTAATCCTGGGAAAGGGTCATGGTTGGAGACCCCAAATGTGCTGGACGCGACTTGTGGCTGGTGAAGCTTGCGGCCGGTTTGCAGGACTCATGGAAATGAGGGGTTTTTATGAGAGGCCACACGCATTTTGTCTTTGGTCCGCCGATGAGCAGACCAATAGGGGTGGAGTGTCACCGCAGGGATTCAGGACAGTCGGGCAGGTGTGGGGGGCTTTGACCTGCTCAAACAAAACAATCCGCATACGAGATGCGGATCCTAAGCATCTCAAACTAAGGAGATGGTGAAATAAAAGTGCATGCTATATCAGTAATATGTAATAATAGCTAGCCTATTTATTACTTTTTAGGGCCAGCTTAAACGCCAACGTGAAAGATGAATTTTCCTCTAATTACACGGAAACGTTTTGTCAAATATATCTTTTGTTTGTTAAATATAAGGAAAAAACGCAAGACGTTTTTATCTTCAGTATTAAATGTCTTTTTAACAGTATTAAATTGATACAATTTATTAGAAAATACAGATAAAATGTCAAAAACTGTGCAAGTTTCATGCATATTTAGAAGAAAAAAAAGACTGTAAAAAAGAAAAAAAAACATATATATATATATATATATACACCCCAAACATATAGATTTTATTATTAATGTAGTCATTTAAAATAGGCCTATATTTGCGAATTGTTCTTTTATTTGACCTGAAGTACAGTCTACGTTTTTAAGGTTTGGGTCACATTACAAAATGTTTTTCTGCATAGATTTTACTGACTTAATTTTAAAGCTTAAACATTTTTAATATAAAATGTAAAAAATGTTAACTGTTAAAAACTTAAATATGAAATAAAAGATGCAAGGCTTATACATACCAATTTAAAAAAATAAATTTAACATTTAAATCACAGTTGAACCACCTAGACAATAAAAAAAGAATAAATAATTAAATAAAAAGTTATTTCTTTATTCGGGTTTATTTAGTTAATTTGTTTATTTAAAGTGTTTCAGAACCGGACAAAAATTTGCGTCGCATTACAAAAGCCACGTAATTCACTTGCAGTACAAATACAGTTGTTGTATTTTAGATGGTCTTTTAGTACTCCTCTCCAATTCAGAAGCAGGTTAGCGCAGTGGGAGCTGGGACGTGCGATGGTGAATTTTCACACCACGCCTAACTACCGGTTTAAAAGACTGATTTTCCCTCGATACCCCCTGGGTTTCGTTTGGTTTGTCACCTCAAGATACCCGCAGGTGGTGTGACCATGAAAATGGCCATGGCCCGGCTCCCCGCATTGAAAGAAGAATGCCGGTAAACGAGCCTATCAACATCAGAATCGAATAGGAAACGGCGCAGCTTTAGCCTACAGGCCAGGGGCCAGTTTTATTGGAGGGCATGAATGAGCGCAGCAATCCTCAAAGCACAACTTCTTGTGCGCGGATATGTGTTAAAACTCTTCACAGTCATCTCAATTGCAAATTAAAGGGTCTATCCACTTCCTCAGCTGTAGATGGTGTGGAAGTGGATGCATGCAAGAGAGCTATTTACAGCACTCATTCATATGTCAATTTAAAGAAATCCAAAGATCTTAACTCATTTTAAAGTGTTTGTATGGAACATTAAGTTTTCTAACAACACAAAGTGTTCAATTAATTTTCTTACTAAATACAAGACGAATGTTAGAATAGGCCTAACACATATTAGAGAATATTTTACATTGATGCATTTGGAAGAAAATTCTGAATGTGTGTTGCTGAATTGATTTCTTTTGCTCTTAGTAATCATAATTTATGTTCCACTAGAGATTTCTGCAATGTGTGTTAAATTGCCATTTTCGCCTTGTCACAGAAAGTGTTAAGTGGGTGCTTTTGTAATGATGGTCCTCACATTGAAAAAGACACAAAATTTAACACGTTAGACGAGTAAGCTGAGTAACTCAAGACTACATTTATTTTACTGGTTACTGCTATTTTACAGTTAACACTGTGAAAAAGTCTACGTAACATGATTAGTAATTGATCACCCAAATGAATCGTTTAAATAACAACATACTCTTAAAATAGCAGACTAGAGGTTTTCCACTGTGTCCAAACTATAACGCATTTCCAGGTACATCAGGGAAACGTAAAATAAATTACATATTAAGACATTTGAGTTAATATCAGTTTTACTGGTTTGAATTGTGGTATACAGGTTTAGGAAAAATGAGTGTCAGATTGGAACACTTTTTCTATTCTAAACATTATGGAGCATGATAAGCACCTTTTAAGCAGTTGCAGGATTTGCAACCCAGATACAAACTCTTAAAACTCTGGGCTGCAAACAGAAACAGCTGTGATTTCCAGTGATTTCACAAATGTCTTATGAGTTGAGATGAGATTGTGGGTGTTGTATGGTTTGTATACGTGGCCTGGTAGATTGTGCAGCGTCAGATATCATCTACTCAACACAGTCTTTATTTGACATGGCTGAAATAAACTCTTTCTTCAGAATCTCGCCATCAAGGTTTCGACCTGGATTAAGAAGACAGTGAATGGAAAATTATTTATGAAATCATTTATTTATGTAATAAAACAATTAACTTTTTGCAGCTTCTAACAGGTAAAATATTTGGGGTCCATATTTGGTCTTACCTATGAAGACAAGTCTGTTCACTCTAGGCTCGTGATCTTCCCAGAACTCTGGAGTCTCATCCAGCTCATAAAGCTCATGGACCCCCTGCAACATTACCTTCTTTTGTTTCTGCTGGATGGAGAGAATGCCCTGCCACAGCACAGAACACTCATTTACACCTAGAATATTAAAATGTTTGTACAGGATATACAGCTGATACACAAAGGTCACAGAAGTCATTGGAATTATTTGCCATTTCAGTGCCCGACATAATATACAACATAGAGAAAAAAATACATTGACGACCTTACCTTTAACCGGATAACTGCCATCGGCAAGCCTGCTTTGTTCTTAAATGCCTTCTCCCATAAGAGATTCTATAAAAAAATTTTCATTGTCAAGAATTTTTTGTAAAGATATTGTTCTGGCAAAATATATTATATTGAAAATATTTTATTTACTTGCTTCCATAGGCTATATATGTACCTGAACGAATATATTTAATAGGTCTTCTGACACACTGCCAGGAACTTCAAATGTTATAGTCAGCATACTCTGAAATAAAACATATAAGCAATTGAATTATTAAAAGAAAATTCAGAAATTTAATGAACCAAAATTATGGGAGTATCTCAAAAGTCTCCAAATAGGTTTCAAAAGTAACAAGGAAACATCTTATACTCAACAAAGCAGCATTTATTTGCTCAAAAGATATATTGTCATATATATTTGCAATTATTTATTATATTTCAAAATGTAATCTACACCTGTGATGCAAAGCTGAATTTTCAGCTTCATTACTCCAGTCTTCAGTGTCACATGATCCTTCAGAAATGATTCTAATATGTTGATATGTTCAGTATTCTTTCATGAATAAAAGGTTGGTAAGATAAGCGTTTACAGAAATGAGAACTTTTTATAACCCTATAAATTCCACTCTCACTTTTGATCAACTTAATTCATTCTTGCTGAATAAAAGTATTAATTTCTTAAAACTGGTCTAAAAGGTAGTGTGCATAATTTTAAAAGTAGAAATTTGCTATTTGTTATGCCATAAAGTGGATTTTAAACAAAATGCAGCACAGTCATCAGGTATTTCTAAAGGATCTTACTAATTTCTATTTGTACACAAAAACATTTCAAACAATACCTCTATCTTTAAAAGTGTCAGTATGACACTTGAATACATTTCCCCTTGGTGTTAAATACTTGTACTACTTCAGTGCCCATTACACTCTGCTTCTCTGGGGCGTTACACTGGCCCTTTACAGATATTTAAACCATTGTTTGTCTGTGTTAAAAGTTACACACTTCCTTTTTTCCTTTGGAATAACAAGAGAAAACAGGGCTCTCATTTACATGAAAAGAGCAGTGAGCCTTGGCTCTGAAGGGGGAGGGTGACGGGACAGATTGGGTAGATGCAGGAAAGCGACCCATCTAATTATAAGAGCTCCTATGGAGAGTTTGTGTCAAGGATAAAAGGAAATTGACAACATTTATTGAAAAAATCCTGAGAGGAACCTTCTGGGAAGGGAAGCTGGGCAATTTTTTTCACTTCAGAAGTAAAATCCGGCAATTCAAAATGTCATAAAAAAAAGTCATCTTCACCTTGTCTAGATGGGGATGGCTTGTTTTCACCAGCTGCAGCTTTTCAGCTAACCTGCAGAACACAAGAATTCAAGACATTTAAATGTGAAACAAGCCCACCGATTGATGTCAAACGACTTCAATAAACAACGTCCTCTTACATACCCAAATGTATCAGACAGATGTACAGTCTTAGCTAAAACCTTTCAAAGGGTTTGACTACACCGACAGCCCCTAATCCTGGTGCTGGTGTGATGCGGAGGAGCTTTTGGGTTTTGTAATAGTAAGATTGAGCTTAATACAGAAAGAAAGAAGAAGAAAGCGTGTGAGCGGGCTCTGACCCCTTGGGGAGGGCAAACGTAGCTCTGTGGATTATTCGTCGGGCTGTGAGTACCACACAGCAGACCAGAGGGGGGTCATCCCAGACAAGCAGCCTGTGCTCAGGGGGGCAAATGGGCCACAGTCGGGGCTGAAAGGCAGTCTGTGTGGAAGTGCTTCTGTACCTTTGCTGCACACACTGCTATAATCCGCTGCAGCTGGGCTGAGCTATTCACATTTACTCTGTCTCACTGTAATTACTCTTAAAAAGGGTGTTTCATTTTTTGGTTTTTGTGCAAGTCATCAACATTAGCATGAGCTAATGGAGTGTTTGATCCTCATCGGATACGCAAAATCCTTTGGAAAAACACTGCTACTATAATTTAGAAAGAAGCAAGTAGAGCAATTCTTGCAAGTATTCTTCAAAAACACTTACCGTACACCATCGTTGATGTCAAACGAATGTAAATCTAATACTTGAGACAGGTCAACCCTATAAAGGAAGGAAAGTACACTTAATTTGTATATATATTAATATATATACTTAGTCTGTCTTTGATGTCATTTATAGAGAATAACGAGTGTCTTGGTACGGTACTAAAACTGCTAATGTAAATTTTTATAGGTAAACTTCTCATTGAACACTTTATTAAGCAAGGATGCATTAAATTTGTCAAAAGTGACTGAAGTCATTTATAATGTTATACAAGACTTATATTTCAAATAAACTGTTCTTTTGAATTTTGTTCTTCCTACCCATTACAGTAAATTACATTACAGTACAGTACATTACTGTAAGTCCATTAATCCTAAAAAAACCTCTGTTCTCAGCAGACAACTGTTTTAAATATTCACAATAATAAGAAATGTTTCTTGAGTACCAAATTAATACGTCATTTTGATCAAATACGCAGCTTTGATGAGCATTAAAAACTTCTTAAAAAAAAAAAAACCCTATACCCTAAACCTTTAAATGCTAATCAGATTGCAGGTCTTGGTTAATCCTTAAAATGTCTTGACAGAGATTAGTTGAATGCAGGATCAGCTTTATGTCAAGGCAGGTTTGAAAGAGCTTAAAAATATGAATTTTCACTGTAGGTCACAAAGTACATATTTTGCATTGGTGGTTCCTGCATATCTTCTCACCTGGATTTTTGTGTCTCCAGAATCTTCACAAGTCCATTTATTGATCTATGAAGAAAAGGACAGAGCACACACTGTAAAACAAACTCAAAAGACATTATCCAATTATCCTCATAACTAGACTTTTACATTTTCTGAAATGAATGTAAAAAGCACAAAGGTCTTTATTATAATACTGGAGTGTGATTGTTGGTTGGTTGTTATGTGGTTGCCAAGGTATCTGAATGGTTTTGAATGTGTTGCTATGTGGTTAATGGGGTGCTCTGGGTTCTGGCTGCAATTATATTCTGGTACCTACCTAGATATGACTCGGGTATATCATCATAGGAAATCATAAGAAAACTGCTTATGTGATAGTACACGGCAAAGAGTTAGGGGTTCCTTAACCCTAAGTTTGAGTAATGTTCAAGCAAGCACCATTTCAGATTGTGTCTTCACCACAACAGATTTCTAACTTGTTTGAGGCAGACACCAGAATATGTTTATTAACAAACAATATATTAGTATTATACTTTTGCTGGTATTAACATTCTTTAAAATTTCATTTTTAACAGTGATTTACTTTAATAACATTGTTAAATATACAGTTCATTCAAGAAATATCCATTGTTCATCCTATACATTAAAATGTTGTAATGTCTATACTCACTGAAGAATATAAGATTATATATTTTTTGTTTTATTTCTAATCCATTCAAACTAAATTGCTTACAGTGTTAATAAGAAATGTCCTGGGGTCAGTTGCATAAACTTAAATATTAAGACAGTGTCTTAAAAAAATAGTCTGACTAACTCACAGCTAATCAAAAGGTAATCAGTCTTATTTTTGGATTCAACTTAGACTATATTATTATATAAATTTAAAATATATATACATGTAAATTAAAAAATAAAAAGACACCAGTCTTAAAGAACAAATTAGCTGACTAACTTGACTAACCTAAATCTTTTATGCAACCGACCCCTGGTTTTGGGCCAAAACAAAACAAGATAATTAAAGAAATCGATAGATTTAACACACATAATTTAAGAACACTTCTAAATGTATTTTTTGTTTTTAAGCACATGTCAAATGCGATGACTGATTGATTTTGGTTGTCAGTATTTTATTTTAACATTTATTTAGACAATATAACAGTACTGTGAATGTCACCCATATATTGGTTAAATCATTATCAGTTTATGATTATCAGCTAGAATTGTAATATCAATCCATCCCTAATAAGAACATAAAGGTCAATGGCTCTCACCTGACCGTATCTCTAAGCTCCACCAGCTCACTCTCATTCACCAGATCAGTTTTATTGATAATGGTCAGATCAGCAAGAGCTATCTGCCTAAAAACAGAGAGCAGAAATCAGCACAATTCACATTCACCTGATAAATGCTTCCCATCTTCCTTAAATGTGTATGCAACAAAGGCCGACGACACCTCAGAGGGTCACATATGGATTATTGGTCATAAAAAGCGAATCCCTTCTATGTGCATCTACAGTTGCTGTACGCAAGTATGTGTGATTAAAGTCGTACAATACATCAATAGAACAATACAGTACGAGAACAACACATCCCATTCTCTCTCTCTTTTGTCACTTTCTTTATTGCTCACTGTTCAATGTCCCACTCTCCCTTTGTAATTAAACGTGTGTGTGTGTGTGAGTAAGTGTGTAAACACTCTTTGTTGTGTTACATCCATCCCCCTGCCTGTTGTCGGGTCGAGTGTGGGTGGCATGGTTTGTGGCATACTCAAAAGGCGCCACCATTTTGCGTGGTAGGAAAACATAAACAGAGAGCAGAAGCGCTTTTTATGACTTCTGACACTTGTAAGCATTCCAGCATGCCTCTGAACCCCAACAAAAACACCCTGACCGCAGCAGGTGAGGTGGAAGGAGCTGGCCTGGAATCGGATATGTTTTTGCACAAACATTAGAGCCAGCTGTCATCTTTAATAGAGATAACAGCCATGAAAAGAATTTTAACAGACCACACAAGAGGTGCTCATAAAAATATTGGTGATTTGACCTTTGGATTCTTGTAGTACTTATTGACATTGACAACGATTGGAACTTCTTTTCTTGTACTTTTAACACCATATTTCTATATTAAGGAATCAATTAAGATTTTACCTTGCAGCTTCATTAATAAGACCCTCTGGCTTCTCTTCTATTAGATGCTAAGAGACAAACAGGAAATGACAATGATTATATACCACATATCAAATAACTATTAAGACAAATCTTAAAAAAAAAAAAAAAAATCCAGATATACATTTTATTTTAATTATATTTCAGGGATCCATAACATATCAGCAACACATCAGTTCTTAGTTAAATAAAATAAACATACAAACATGATTAAATGTAATGTAACAAATTTTAAAATGAATATTTTTTTTTTCACAGTGTACATTATAATGTTGTGATATCTAAATTTACTTTTACCATTTAAAACAATATTAACCTTCAGTGTTTCATTTTTAATTCAATGAAAACTATTTAATTAATTAAAACAGCTTGGAATTTTAATTTAATAATAAAATAAATAATATAACAAAAAAAAAAAATAATAAAATATAACAAAATAATGATCAAAAATTTTTTGTGTTTTAAATTGTTACTTTTAAATACAAATTTGCATATTTAATATGAATTTAGTGAAACTAGTATGGAATTTGAATATATAATACATGTATAATTATTGGCATATTTTAATGATCAAAACAATGAAAAAAACTAAACAAAAGGAACAAAGCTTGATGTTATTTCATTCCAAAAAAATAATCTGATGTAAAAAAGAAAAAACTGTGCGGGAAATAGAAAAGTTTTATATAAATTATTTACCAGGAAAAATTATTCTTACAGGTGTATAAATATGCTATTTTACGGCAGCTTTGAATGTGTCTCATCCAATCAGAATAACAGGCTGGACTTTATCACTCATAAGATCTTATAGAATGATGATGCCATGTTTCACTGGCTTCTGTATACTTCTGCACTTCTTTTCCATCCAGCTTTCTTCCTGAAAATACATCTTTAACATCAGTTCAGATGAGCAAACTGACAACTTTGCGATTACAAGATGCAAACTCACTAAAAGAAATCCAATTTCCAGGATATTACAACTTCAGAACAGTTTGCTTATTGAAAACAATCCCATTTATTTTCTTGTGTGTGTTGGCAGTCATCACTGCTGACTGAGAGGAGGCATGTCTCATCGACTGTGTTCAATATGTAATAACATTGAGCTCTGGGAGCGACACAAGCCTCATCATCTGTCTGCACAAATTTCAAACCAACTGGCAGAGATCAAGGCACTCGAGGGCATCTGATGAGCATGTCTGTGCAAGTCAAACCCCCACCATCCCAGGTGTCTCTTGTATGGATGAATATATCAGGTGACAATGAAAGAGCAGGACAACGGGTGACAGGCCCATTAGAGTGATTTGCCTTGATATCCATTATTTCTTCAGTTTCTATCAAGCCCTCCCCTGTCTTCACCTCAACAGGCGCTCACAGAACCCCAGAGGGCCGCAGTGCTGAGAGGTGCCACCTCTGCAATAAAAAGACTGACTTGCCAAGACTGACACCGCTAAATTGCAGCCTATTACCAAGGTGTCAGTATCACTGTCCTGCTCCCAGACTGAAGTGTGAAGAGGTACAGCAAGAGGGGAGATATTTCAGTAGGACACGAGACTAATGTAAAATAAAATTATTTTCTGTAAAAATCAAGAATATGTAATGTCTTGAAGCAACAGGCACACAACTTTGTGTTTGTTTATGTAAAACATGCTTCTTTAATCAATACAAGGCCAAAACAATTAATGACTGTACTATTTAAAATACAAGTAAATAAATACAGGTTTTAAATATGAACACATTTTAAAATGAATAATTCCTAAATATATTTTTCTATGAAATGTGTTAGAATTTATTGTATCTAGATCATTTACATTTATTTTGCATCAAACAAATATTTTTATTTTAATATTAATATTACTGAACTAATTTCTTTATATTTCACATTAATTTAATATTTCCCATTTTACATTCATATACATATATAATATTATTTTATTATTCCTTCTATTATCTAATATTCTAAACAAACATTAAAAAATTATTATTTGCCATTTTTTCTGTATGTGCGCGTGTTTACTTATTTATTTGTTGCATCAATTAAATCCCTGTAATAAAAAAAAAAGATAAATGTATTCAGAATGGAGCAGCAACTTACCTGCATTCCATATTTAGCATCTATAACTGTGACAATACCTATGTGGGAGATGAGGACACTGTATTATATTGACAGATAAACCATCAACAACATCATTTGAGGCAGCAGTTATTAGTTTGGGTTCTTACCGTCCAGGTAGACATCACTCCCTAATTCTGCATCAACCCAAAACATGGAAGCAACAGCTCCTGATTCCGAAAACATATATAAATCAATAGTACAAAATCACACACATATATAAAAAAACTGTATATACATATGGGAAAAAACTTAATTCAGTTACCATTGGAAAAAAAATATAATATAAAGAAATTATGATAATGACAGTTTCACGGCAATCACTAATGGAAAGATTGGCCAAAAAATAAATAAAAAATGCTTCATTGCAGCATTTTATTATGATTTTCCTGGCGTTTAGTTACTTGATACTTTGTTTTTGGTTTAAAACAGCTTAAATGGTTTGTGGGTGTAGGTATGTGTTTTAAAATGCATAACTAGGCCTAAATTTGATGGGTGGCTTAAAATTTTTCAGTTACAAGGTACATTTTGTTTGTTTCCATGCTTTCCAACTTTTCTTGCAAAAGTTATTTCATAGTTTCGTGTTACAATTTGAGGCCATCTTGTTCACATAATGGAGTTTTGTCAAACTGTCAAGGTAGAATAAGAAAGCATGATAAATATTTGATAGAAGTGTAATGAAGGCACTGTTCTTGAAAGACATCAGATACATAACCCATTCAGCCCACAAGCATGTTCTGAAGAAGAGGAGGGGCTTGTCCCCCTGAGGCCCCCAGGAGTGACAGGCCTGTCTCAGCCAATGACAGTGAAGAGGGGCTTGTGTCTGAGCTCTGAGGGTCCTGCATGGCACTGGCCCTTGACACCTGTCACTCAAGTACACAGACCGGCCGCAGAGATGCTGCTGACCCTTCCTGCCTTTCCACTGATCTCTGTTTCACTCTCAATCGCTTTACTGTGCTTTTTGCTATATAGGGGGAAAAAATCCTTCTTCACAAAAATGTCTAATCTGCCTTGCAATGTAAAAAAAAAAGCTTTTAAACTGAAGTTGCATTAATAAAATAAGTTCACCCAAAAATGTACCCAACCTCAGGCCAACAAAGATGTAGATGAGTTTGCTTCTTCAGACTTGGATACATTTAGAATTGCATGACTTAATTCACATGACTGCAGTTCATCAATTGATGTCTTGTGAATCATAACTTTTAGCTTAAAACCTTTGCTTGTGGCCAAAAAATTAAAACGTGGTTTGGAATGCTTTCGCTCATAAACGGTGCTTGGACAAAGTAATATTTTGGATGGAGGACTCTAATAAACAGACAACTTTTCACTTCATAAGATGTTAATTAATAGACTGGAATCGTGTGGATTGTGATGTTTTTATCAGCTCTTTGGACTCTATTTTAATGGCAAACTGGAGAGCAAGAGATGCAATGCTACATTTCTAAAGTTTTTTTTTTTACAATGAAGCATCAAACTCTTTAACATCTCTAATGGCCCAAGGTTCAATAAATACCCTGCAATCTGTTTTTCTGTGACCTATTCCTTCAACAGCTAAATGCAAATGTGGACTAAAGCAAGCTGGTTTGCTACTAGAAAGTAATGCTTCTAGTCTAAAACTCTGTTTAAACATGGATTCTTATACAAAAAATAATGGATCTCTACAATGGAGAAAGATGGCCAAAGGTTGCATTGGCTATCATAATAGATTTGTCAGGTTACAAAGGTGCATCTGTTGGTGAACATGAAATACAGTACCTGGATCTGCTAACCCAGTCGTCTCTAGAAGGATGTAGTCAAACTTCCCTTTCTTCTCCATTAGATTTTCAATAGCTTTTAAACCATTGTCTCTGTAAAAGCAATGGGTGATAATGTATTATCTGACAAAAACCAGTATATGACAGTATGCACTAGTATGGGATTGTTAAGAAGTCTCTTTCGCTCACCAAGGCTGCATTTATTGGATCAACATTGTGAAATATTGTTACAGTTTAAAATAGTGGCCTGCTTTATGAATATATTTTAAAAATGCAATTTATTCCTGTGATCCAAAAGCTGAATGTTCAGTCTTCACCGTCACATGAGCCTTCAGAAAGCATTTTAATATGCAGATTTAATGAAAAAAAAAAAAAAAAAATCCTATTATTATCAAGATAAACATTTTTTTAAATGTTATTTTCATGGAAACAGCTAACTTTTTTTTCAGGATTCTTTGATGAAAAACATTAACAACATTTATTTATACTTATAATATAAGTATGAATTTCCAATTTTTTAATTTTCCAAAGTTTATTATTTATCATGCAAAGGTAATTATGTTTTTTTATAATGCCATATAAATAATCAGTAATTAGAAAAAATTAAATAACTGTATTTATTCTTCATACTACAACACACACACACGCACATTCAAATACTTTATAGTTTTGTCCTAATATTGAGTAGTAGTCTGATCAAGCGTACTTCACAGAGCAGCACAGGCAGCCGTTCCTCAGCTCCAGCCACTCCTCATACAGCTCTCCTGCCTGACTGACAGCTAAAGACTTCTCCAGAGCACTGCCTGCAGGACAACACAGCACAGGTTTAACCTTTCAGTAGCAGCCCAGTATTACAACATCCAATTAGTTCATTTATAATCTCGTCACTTTTGATCAAAACATTCATAAAAATGATCCAAATGACAAAAACGTATGGCAATTTTTTTATTATAATATATTTATGAAATAAAGAAGAGATAATGTTAAAAAATTAACAAGGAAAATGCTGGTATCAAATAAGCAGTAAGGTTGTACTATATTGCAATGATTAAGAGAAAATAGGCTTTGCTGCCATCTCCTGGTCATATTATCGAGAAATCACCAGGCACTGTCAGGAAACAAAAAGGTATATCTAGGCATAAAAACGTATTGCTTATGTGTTTACTCCTTTTATAACTTACCTTCACCAAATTCATTAAGAATGACAGCTATTCGTTTATTATGTTGCTCTGTTAATATGTAGTTCAAAAGTGTTGTCTTTCCAGCACCTGTTTTTGACAAAGAGAGAAATAAAGTTAAGCTGCTGGGTAAACAATAACACATATTTGCACAATACCATTGCATTATAGAGCGTATCTTATTTAATTTAATTTATTTTGCTTTCATAAGCATGATTTTCATAAATCGTATTAATGAAAGCAATTATTTTTTGGTTTGTTTGTTTTTTCTTTGCTGACCCAAGTATCCAGTGATGATGGTAACAGGTATCTGAACTGTGGGTCCGGTTTCCTTCTCATTGATGGGAACTAACTCCGGACATTCATCCTCTTCCTCCATTACTGAGCTTTCCTAAACTAATGTCAGTCTATAAACACACAAACAGGAGTTCAGAGTGGTTTATATACATAGCATGACAAGACAGGATATTCATTCTCTGAACGAATCAGTGTTAAAATTACTCAGCGTAGTGGTATCTCACTCAGGGGAGGTCGCATATTAATCTAACATATTATTTCACCGTGTTTGTTTGATAGATATGAGCTGTTTAAGGCACACATGTGCTGTCAATGGCTGTCAATACAGTGCGGTTTGGCACTACTACTATCTACAAGCGACATGCATTAGAAAAGAATCTAATAAAGACAAATAACACAACTTACAATTTACGAAATACGAGCTCTTAGATGAACAACTACTTTAAAACATGGCCCGCAGAGTGAGATACGTCGTCCAGCTGTTAACAGAAGAGCGATACGCTGGTGTGTATGTAATCACGGTCCGAGCCGCGCTTTGGCTTGAAGGTACAGTTCCTAGTTAAAAATGCATGGTTTTGAATGGTGTTTAAACCTTTAAACCGGCTGTGTTTAGCATTTCATTTTATTTAATAGCGTAATATACAAATAGATACATTTAAAAAAATGCATAAATCTAAATATGGAAACAATTATTAAAACGATGCCCCTGATTTATAGACTAGTAGAACACCTGCTATTCACTTCCCAAACACTTTATATGGACACAACACGCAGTATTTTTCTTTAATATACAGAAAATATAAGATTAATTTATAGAAAAATAATTTACTTTTATAAATATTACATTACGGTAAATTTTGAATAAACATAAATAAAAATAAAACCAACAAAAGCACAATATTAAAATTAATAATACAGCTCATAAAATGAAAATAGAACATATAAAATAGAAACGAAAAATATTAATAAATCATTTAAAAATGATGTTACAATATATAATGAATAATACTAAAATAGTATTGTTTGAGCGCAATGCCCGACAGGGGTCGCAGCTGTCCTATTTCAAAATCACTGACTTATTTCATTCAGCAACTTGACTTGAAGTGCAAAAAACAGTTTTTTCACCAGATACCACAATAACAACATAAACATTATTTTTTTTTGCATATTTTATCAAACACACTGTCGATATCCAGATATACAGGCTTTTTTTAACATCTAAGCGTAAACCGCTATTTTTGTTTATAATGTCGTCACCCATTTAAACCCATTTGTTCAAGTAAGCCCACCCTTAATCTTCCCAACATCGTTTAGTGTCTCTCTCTCTCTCTCTCTCTCTCTCTCTCTCTCTGTCTCTCGTGTATATCCACTCTGTTTGGGTTGAATTTAAAATGCGGAAGTTTCCGCCCAGCAAAGCCACTGATACCGCGAAGATGAGGTCTGCGATGCCATCAGCGATCATCCCCGCTCCGTCCTGCTCTCCGCGGCTCTGCGTGGACTGAGATCAGACTCGCATGGCTTCTCTGCCAGCGTCAGAGCGGAGAGCATTCGCTCTGAAAATCAACAGGTAATGTTCATTTCCTTTGGCTGGACCTCTTAGCTCGTGCACTGACAGATCCCAGGGAAGCTGAGCTGACTTTTGGAGCTGTCGGTCTCTCCGCAGTCAGAGTGAAATCTACAGGGAGTTTTGCTGAATTCCGGGACAGGCAGCTACACGTTTGGTAAAACCAAAGTCTAGCACCATGGGACTTAATAATCTTGCGAGTCTTCTTATCAGTTATGGCTATATGGATATTGAATCTTATTTAATTAAGTTATAGCACTAATTACAGTATTTATCAGTATAATTAGTGAGTTTTTCTTTCAGTATGGGAATCTATTTATTTAATAAGTCTTAAACTGAAGTGTTAATAGCAACCTGTCACTTTCAGTATGCAGATGTTCTACATTCAAATACATCTGTGCTTTTCACATGTATCCCTTCAGGCAAAAAGAAAGGGATGATTGAAAAAATATGTCAAAGCATTTGAGTGCAATTTTCATTCATTTCCGTCTCTAAATATGGATCTCCTGTCTATTTGATCATTTCCTCCACAAGCCCCCTTTTATTCTCTGGTTAAGAGATGAGTCAGCACTGTTAGGTGTAAAGTTAGGTGGAAGTTTGTATTGTTCCTGTTTTATCGCACAACAGGTGGGGAGGAAATGTATATACGGACATAGTGGAAGAAGAGAGTCCGGTAATAAAACAAAGGGAACAAAGTGCTCATATACAGGGTAATGATCTGTATGTCTTGTGAGTTTATGTCACGCAGGCACACAGAGGTTCATTCATAACATAACTGTCATATGCCACACTCCATGTTTTTTCCAGTAGATTGTGGGAATCATGCAGTGGAGTGTCTTTGTGAAGCTGATTGCTTGTGATCACATGTGTTTTACCCCAGGTTTGTCTGAAGAACTCAGGTTTCGGGTTTCCTCAGTTGTAAGTACTGCTTCGTTGTTGTTGAAGTGTATGGCTTTTGGCTTGTAATAAAGGTGCTGCAGGTCTATGCCAATATGACATGTTGCATTTGTGCACTGAATCTCAGGCTGCTGTCTGTGTACTCATTTTTTGGATGATTTTTCCAGTAATTAATCTTTAGTAGCTATACGTAACCTGTAGTGAGCATTTAATGGCTTTGCTAAAACTGAAAAGTAGTATTTTACATGTTCAGCAGCATCCTGTATAAGCACAATAACAATTGGGCTTAATCATCATCAGTATTCCTATCAGTATGTCCTTGCCTGTACTGATTCCAAAATCATGCAAAGATATGTAAGCTTTCTGAAAAGTTTGTTGTGGATATCTTTGACATTGTTACTATATTAGTTATTAGTTCATTTTAAAGGGATAGTTCACCCAAAAATTGCTCTCACTCTCATCTCTTTCCAAACCAGCAAGAGCAAATTAAGATATTTTTGATGAAATCAGAGAGCTTGTAAAAAATGTTTCCCTGTGAGATTGGGTTTTTATTATTATTATTAATATTATATGGACAATAAATAAAAATGGGTATCATTAAATGATATTTTGTTAAAATGAAACAAAAAAATATAAATATTCACACTAATAAATCTATTGTGAATTAATGAAGTGCAGTGAATTTATGCATCACAGTATTATAACAGTATAAAAAATATGTAATTTTTATAACTGCTAAAGATGACATAATTATTAGATTATTAGCAGTTTTACAGATCAATTGTGAGTGTTTGATGAAGGCAGAGGTAATCTAAATGTAATGAGCTTCACAACTGAATATCTAAAAATGACAAAAAACACAGCTACAACACATGTTCTCATGCAAAGAGGATACTGACAATGTGCCAACAGACAAGACAGAGCAGGTTACTTTGGTATGAAACAACGTCTCTCCTTTCAAATCGTGTCTTTTCTTTTTTTAAAGAAATACCATTTTTTGGCTCTTTATTGTGTTGATTGATCGCTGTAGCACCTCAGTTAAAATGGCATGTGAAGCGTCCACTTCTTCCTCTTTACTAGTTATAACATGAAAATAAACATGAAAGATATCTTGTTTCAAAGATGTCAATACACAATCTACTCTGGTTTATTTGTCAGACAAAAATGGCAGATTCAGCGTTACGATTGGCCAGATCACCTGTCGGTCATACTCCCTGGTTTATGTTCGTTGTCACAGCAGTATTGGGTAACTATTATTAAGCAATTAACAGTCATTGTTTCACTTCCTCGTTGTAAGGACACAATAGGAAATTCAGAAAGACCCATTGATGGTAAAGAGAGATTATAGGCAGTATGTCTCTAAAGCAAAGTCAAGTAAAAAGCCCAGAGCTGAGTAATTCCCAGATATTCGTGCAAGTGAAGCCTGACCAGCGCATCTCACCGGGGGCCGATACTTGCTGTGGCTGCAGCTGCTGTATTGCAAAAGCTGAACTCGTGCTGTCTCGTGCAGACAGCTTTGCATAAGGGAAAAACGTCAGCACATACGCTGCAGATTTCTCCTTGCTCATGCACCACGTGTCCCTTCTCATTTTCAGTGACCGCACATGTATTTGCATGAAGGATGCATTCACACATGAAAAGTGGAGAAGGGTGCCCTGGGGTTTCTGTTTGCTCTTTATTCTATATTTTTTTTTCAGAATCCTTTGATTTTTCCAGAGAGCATGGAGGAATATTTGTGTTTGAGAAGTGACACTTATGTTTTAGGATGGACAATGTGGTGAAAACAGAATGAAATGAGACGTGGCAGACTATAAACGAAAGTCCTCGGTCAGCAGAAAGGCTGTAGTTGAAGGAAATACTTGACAGTATCATAGTTCTTTAATTTCAGTTATCTTCAGCTGATGGTGACCTTCAAGGGAAGTTACACACTGGAGTGGTGTTCTTGCACAATAGTGTTGTGAGGCACCCTGACCCACAATCATACTTGGCTGTGACGGCTAAGACAACAATCATAGTCCGCTTTCTTTGGAATGTGGCTGCTGCTTTCATGGCCGTACTTAGTGCTTATGTTTTACAGTCTCTTTCATCATGCACAGTCTGCAGGAAAAATAAGAACAAATCTGACACAGTTGATTTATGTCAATTTAGGTTTTGTTTTAGAAGATGTCACTGGATTCTTTCTTAATATATGTAGCTATTGAATATACAATTCATTGAATAAAAGTAATTTTAATATACTGCACTACCATACACAAAGGTTTGGGTCAGTATGAAGAATGCATTACATTGTTCAAAAGATAAATTTTTAATGTTATTAAAGATTTATATTTTATAAAAATGCATTTGAGCTTTCTATTCATCAAAGAATCCTGAAAAACCCCCAAAAAGTTCTGAGCAGTATTCAAATGATTTCTGAAGGATCATGTGACACAGAAGGCCGGAGTTAGCAATGTTGGCTACTAAAAAAACAGCTTTACCATCACAGCAATAAATTACATTTATAAAGATTTTAAAATAGAAAGCTGATATTTTAAATTGTAAAAATATTGCTGTTTTTACTGTAGTTTTAGTGAAATAAATGTAGCCTTGGTGGGCATAACACTTAATGCTTTCCAAAAGCGTTAAACCTTACTGTACTTAAACAGCAGTTTAGAATATATTTAAGGCAGTATTATATATTTATCTCTATCTATTGTCAGATTTAGATGATCAATTAGTGATAAAAGTATGTTGATACATTATAGCAAAATTCAGTCATCATTTACTTACCCAAACTGTTTTGGTTATCATTGACTTCTGTTGTACAGACACACAGCCCCCCATCCCCCTCCCCCCACAAAGACATTGTTAATTTTTGGGTAGTGAACTATCACTTTGGATAGTGAAAGGATTTAAATGAAAATTCTGTCATGAAATACTCACCCTCATGTTGTTCCAAACCCATAAGACCTTAATTCATCTTTAGAACACAACATAGGCAGACAAAGTACACAAATTCATTACTTGAGCGAAAGTATAGATACTACTATAGTCAAATATTACTCCATTACAAGTGAAAGCTGTAAACACAATTTTTATTTAAATGAATGTATAGAAGTACTTGCTTTTAAAAGTATGAGTATTATATTTCCAGTCAATGCATAGTTTTATTATTGTTGCATTGTTGTGTGTTATACTTGCAATACCTTATGCCTCTGAAGATAAAAAAAATAAAGAGATTTTAAGTAGGGATGCACCGATAACGATCGGCCGATATGTTTGCGCGTTTTGTCGGTAAAAGCGGTTCTGTAATCA
>JAUCMS010000145.1:12344775-12361839 GCA_032357445.1 Enteromius radiatus | reverse complement strand
ATTTACTGCTGATTACAGAACCGCTTTTACCGACAAAACGCGCAAACATATCGGCCGATCGCTATCGGTGCATCCCTGATTTTAAGAATAAAACAATGTACATCCACATTTGAATCAAGTGTACAGTGAAATCTCTTTCATTAGAAAACAAAAACAAAAAACCCCAAATAATCCAACTAAAATCCTGCTAACTCAACTCCACAACCATAGCTATATAACTACCTACAGTGCTTTACATATAGTGAAAACAGTGATGCTGTCTCTTACAGGTCACTGATAGGCTGTCTATCACCTGTAAAATCACCAATCAATCACATTTAGAGAAGAAAAAAAAGCTGCTACATAGAAGCAGACATGACTTTCTACTTTGAGGACCTTGGCAGAAATGTAGTGGAGTGAAAAGTATGATATTTGTGTTTCAAATCTAGTGAAGTTAAAGTCATACGTTTCCAGAAAAAATAAAACTCAAGTAAAGTACAGATACTCAAAAAGTGTACTTAAGTACAAAACTCAAGTAAATGTACTTCACTATTGTCCGCCTCTGGAACACAAATGAAGATATTTTGATGAAATCTGAGAGTTCTGTGATTCTCTATAGACCGCAACACAACTGACACGTTAAAGGAAAGTTAGTAAAGACATTGTTAAAATAGTCCATGTGACATCAGTGGTTCAGTCGCAATGTTATGAAATGCAAAGAAAAGAAAAATAATGACTTTATTCAACAATTTCTTCATCTTCATGTCGTGGTACTCTTGTGCACGTGCATCGACTGACACGAAAGATAAGAAATTGTTAAATAATGTTTTAAATAATTTTTATTTTTGTTTGTGCACAGAAATATTTTGATAGCTTGTTAGTTTCTGTGTCTTGACCATGGTAGTTGAGTTGCTCTCTATATGCAGAGTCAGAAATATCATAATTTGTGTTCTAAAGATGACTGAAGGTTGGAGGGGTTTGGAACGACATGAGGGTGAGTAATTAATGCCAGAATTTTCATTAAGATCCTTAAAGTGATAGTCCTCCCCCCCAAAAACGACAGCATTTTCAGTTTTAGTTAAACTTTCTAAACATTGTTATAAAAAAAAAAAAGGTGTCTGTCTGATGTGTGTATAGTGACCAGTTATTTTAAAAAGTAACAGAGACAGAGCTCACTCCATGCCTTCCCCTTCCAGCCCTCAGAAGTTCTGTAGTACCAACAAAATGATCCAAATGCTTACAGCGTGCAGGCAATTATCATCAGATTGCCTGATCTTATCATATAATCAAAAAGTCTGTGACTTTAGGATGGCTGTTCATAAATTGTGAGCTCCTCACATGTCGTGTGTGTTTGTTTGTGTGAAATGTTCCCTATAATTACAGCTCCTGTCAAAGTTGATGGAAAGCCAATGGAGCTGAAGGAGGGTCAAACTGAGACTCATCTCTCTGCACCCTGTGTTATTACCTTCAGTGCAGAGAACAGTTCATGCTAACACACAAACATCATCATCCAGAGCGTCATGAGCTGTATTGTTGTGATGAGCATTCCAGTCATATTAAAGACTGTAACATTTTTGTGGAGAGTAAACTGTAGCTCACACCCATCGCAGCCTTTTATGTTTAATTGGTTTTTCTTCATAGTGACTTTTGTCGAGGAACTCTTACCATTACGACCGAATGCCTGGTTATCCTATAAAAGATCTGATATTTCTTTCTTTTTTAATGAAATGTGATTTTGTAATGTGCGTGTTTTATAAATTCAGCTGGCGTTTGGCCTCGCACAAGGTTTTTGACCTTTGCTCTATAATGACGTGAACCATTATGAACGAATCGTGAATGTGTTGCAATACTAAATACTCTCTGTGGTATTATGCGATCTGTCTTCAGTATATAGAAAGGCTGCATGCTATAATTCACTCCTGTTTGTCTTTGCCCTGTGGTTTAGAGAATTTGCATGCTCTCCTGCCACAGACTTGACTTTTAAAGCAGTTAACAAAGTCTGTAGCTGATTTTGTAGCAGTGACAAAAAAAAAAAATCCCATCCAATAATTCAACAAATCTACTCTAGTTTTTAAAACCTAGTCTTTCGGGTTGATATTTTGAGTTACCAGAGTCCTGAAAAACAAGAACAGCAGCTACAACATTTTTGATTTAACTGATGATGTTACAGTTCATTTAGTTTTGTTGCCTTTTTGTGTCATTGCTATGTTGATAACAATCTTGGAATTACACTATGATGCAAAAGTTTAGGTTCGGTAAGGTTTGTATTTATTTTTTTATTTTAAAGAGAAGTCGAGTGTTCACCAAGACTGCATTTATTTAATCAAAAATAAAGTAATATTTTATAGTAAAATATTATTTCAATTGAAAATAACTGTTTTCTAATTTTACATATTTTAAAATGTAATTCATTCATGTGATGCAAAGCAAACGTATTGAATATAAAGTGTTCAACATGATTACAGAAACCCTATTATCCTACAACAGAGAATCTGTGTAAATAAGTTTGGGAAGAAACAAAACAGCGTTATGAATGGTGACCCATTTTTTAAGACTTTTGATAAGAGGGTGCACAATAGCACTCTGTTGTATTGTGGCCTGGAGGGCTTTATGCCAAATCCAATACCTCTCTGCTTCTGAGGGGAATCCTCCTGCTGAAATCAATGGAGATTAGGAGAAAAACAGGCTGCATAGTGGGAATTGTTGGCTGAGTTGCTGTGGGAATGTGACTGAAGTGATTTAAGTGTGAAAATTGTGAGAATTGTAACTAAGTGGTAACTTGGTTGTAATGTAGTGTTTTGGAGATGTTGAATGAATTCACTAGAGTATATGCTCTAAATTCAAAGTAAATCTCATGCTGTGTCATTTTTACACTGTGAATTTTCATTTGATCAGTGATGCTGCAGTGGGACAGAGAAATCTGGGACACTGTCTGATTTTTTTTTTTTTTTTTTTTGCTTTGCCTGGAGTGGTTAGGAAGCACAGGTGCAACACGACACACACACACATATACACACACTCATTAGCACACCCTTTCCAGTGTTCGGGGGAACATGTCATTAGAGTGTCTAAACAATTTTATGCTTCATTTGGGAATCTTACAGCATGCGTTTCAAAGCTAATTACTGCATGTTGCAGAAGGGTTTGTTGTTGTACTCACCCTCTGCCAAAAATATACAATGAATAATTTGATAACATTAACACATGTACAAATGAATGAACATAATAATGTACAAAAAGCTTTGGGATTACAGTAGTCTGAGTATTTAAGGAACTGGGCTGATAAGGCAAATTTTGTGGGTTCAAATCTCGTGGTTGACTGATATAAAGTGTTACTGATAACTAGAGACAAGGTGGCTGCTGGCTGATATGTATTAGTTATCACAGTTTAATAAGGGAAATTGAGATGTGCACCTAAAGTAAAATTAAACTACCTTTTAGGTTGCAAACTATGTGAAAGTCCCTTTCCACTGCAACATTTCTTTTTACTCTACTGCATCTTAATGTGGTAATGTACATTATATTGAAACTGTTTTGGCATGGGACTGCATCTTTGCGTCACGCCTGTAAACATAAAGATTGAGTCCCAGCTAGTCTTAGGCAATAGGCATTGCAAAAGTTCATTTATAGCCTTTCCTCACATCACCTAGAGTAATTAAATGTATAATTTTGATGGCAGATTGATTATATGAAATATGAAATTAAATTAGGCCTCTATTCCAGTTTTAAATGTACCTCTGCAACGCTCTGATTCAGTGGAAATGTAATAACTTGAATGCACTGTATATCTATGCTCTGAGGTTGAAACATGTTTAATATAGAGAGCAGAAATTACATAAATTATCCACTGACAGCTCTGTTGGCAGACTTTGTAACATGGGATGTTTCTGTAAATTGTTCATCTGTTCATCTGATGGTGTATGATTGTAAATATCTAGGTGGAGTTGATCATGAACTACACAGTTACTGAGGAACTTAACTTCAGGTTAATGAGGGGTCTGTGTGTTTTTCATGGGATCATGTGTTCAAGGTTCATTCTGTGCATCAATCTCTCTCTCTCTCTCTCTCACACACACACACACACACACACTGATAGGAGTGTGTAAGCAAGCACCTGGTGCCTGCCCAAAACCTCTTGCTGAAAAAAAAAACCCAGTGTTGCACCTCATTTTCTGTTTCCTCTCCACCCTCTTCATCCTTGTCTCCCTCTGTCTCTCCTCAGACACTCATCAGCGGAGATCCGGAGACACTTCAGTGGGATCAGCCATGGTTCCCTGCCTCACCACCGGCACAGTCACAGCACCTCTGGCTCTTTCTGCTTCAACATAGTGAGTGCTGAACTTTCTCTGATAAATACCTCAGTAGAATCCAGCTCAGTAACATGTCTGTCACTACCTAATTTAATTCCATTTGAAAAAGAAAAATAAGAAAGTTTGCTTATATATTTCATATTTCTTTCTGGAATGCTGCTCTCTGATTGGTCAATCATGGAATTGAGCAGTCAAAGGATTTTGTATAATATTTTAATGGATTATTTGATTTAATTAATAATTTTTTATATTACACAATAAATTATATATTTTCTATATAATGTTAATGTTTATTAGAATTTAAATAATAATAATAATAATAATAATAATAAATATATAATGAATATTTAATATTAAATATTTATTTATTGCATTTATTTAATTTATAAAAGTAAATTTGTATTTCATTTATTTTACTAACATACTAACAGAAATGAATGGGAAGTTTAAAAAATGTGTGTGTGTGTGTGTGTGTGTGTTTATATTAAAACTATAACCTGGCTGTGCTTCTTCTTTCTGTGCTGAAAATGGGTCAGAGCCCAGGCTACCAGACTACTGCAGCTGGTGCTTTCCAGCTTACACACACACTCACTCATCTGTAATATCCATGGATTTTAGAAGCTGTGACTTCATAGAAACATAATCTTCCCTATGATGTTTTCCCATTTTTCACATAGACAGATTTCTGTGAAAGGCAAATGTTAGTGTTCTGATTTTGAACGATGAAAAACTGCTATTTGGGATTAAATACAGATCATACTTTAATAAGTATGTGCTAAAATGCATGATAAGTAGTGTCATAATTCTTGAATATTTAATCAATTTAGTTGTTTACGCATTATTTGGCCTTGATATATACTGTACACATGTATCTTACAACCCAAGAAACCCTTAAATGTAGCACGACACAATTGTTAAGTATTTTATTATGCATCTGCATTCATGTTTATTAGCTGTCTCACCACCAGCAAATTTGAACCCTTTCATGCACCAATGTAAACATGCAGTAATAGTCTACAAATACCTCTCACTTTTTTGACAATGATCTTATAATTCCTTTAATTTTACTTTATTTATGAGTGCATATGTGCCATTGCTATTTCGTCATAGCTAGTAAGGGAAGTGGCTGTGATGTCATATCCTGGTTTTGGAAACCACAAAAGATATACAGCTTCATGCGGCTCAAACCTATTAAGGAAGAGTTGTGTAGAAACAAGTCGTTTTTATTTCCGGGCAACGCCATCTTGTCAGTTGCCTTGTAGTTTGTTCGAAAGACTTTTTTGGTGAGTATTTTCTTTCTTTCTTCCTTTTCAGATACACTTGCTCTGTCTACTGTATATTGGTTGTGTTCGATTAGATGCAGAAATGAAACTATCTGAGCTGAATTTGCACAATACACACAGCCTGGGTGGGTTATATTAAGCTTGATGTTGTTGAACATAGACCGGGAACTGTTTTGTGGTTGCTTCCATCTTCCAAGAAGCAAAATTAGGCCTCAGAATGCTAAACTTACAATTAAACCTTTTGTGTTAAATAATACAACTATATGGAAGTCAGAGTTTTTTTATTTCCTGTTTTCTCTAAGAACTGCATCTTACTCAAATGCCTTTTTGGTTTCCTGTCACTGCTTTTGAGTGAATGAGGTTAGATGAGCTACAGAAATGACACCTCCACCGATAGACCTATATCAGTATTCATCACCAATTACTCTCTGCTCCTCTCTTGTCAGCTGCTGCTGATGTACACAAACCACACAGCAAAAAAAGCTCTAATGGTTGCTATTTTTAAATTCACAGTTATCATTATACCCAAACTTTGTTCTCTGTACTGTATCAGGTAGACATCAGAGATGTAAGCAAGCACTTGCTATGCAAAAATGTATGGATGCCTTTGTACTTTCTCGCTATTGCAATATATTTTCCACTATTGTGACTCTTCTCGCAATTGTAAATTTAGTTCATGCAGGATTGCAGATTTATATCTCACAGTTGTGACTTAATTTTGCGACTTTATTTGTTGCAGTTGCGATGTTTCTCATGCTTGTAACTTTATATCTCATTATTGTGACTTTATTTCACAGTGTTACAACTTTGTTCCTCCCTATTGCAATTTTTATTTCTCACTTTTGCAACTTAATTTCTTTATAATTAGGATTTTATTTCCTTCTATTGTGACTGTTTCTCACAATTGCAAAGTTATATAATGCTATTGCAAACTCATATCCCATTTTATTTGTCTTTTATGACTTTTTCTCACTTTGGCAACTTTCTCGCAATTGGGACTGTTGCTCACAATTGCAAATGGATTTCATGCTATTGCAACTTTCTTACAGTTGTTAAAGGGTTAGTTCACCCAAAAATTTAAATTCTGTCATTAATTACTCACCCTCATGTCGTTCCAAACCCAGAAGACTTTCAACAAAAGATATTTTTGATGATTTCAGAGAGCCGTCTGTTCCTCCATAGACAGCAACTGAAATGATCCCAGATCCAGAAACACAGTAAAAACATTTGTAAAGCAGTTCAGGTGACATCAGTGGATAAACTTCTCTTTTGCAACACTATGAAAATACTTTTTTTGCGCAAAGAAAACAAAAATAACATAATTTAACTCAACCGTTCTTCTCCCCTGACATACTGGACGTCTTCCAGCATTTTAGAGTATATTACAATGCATGCATATGCCTTCCTCTAGGCGTAAACAACCGCAGATTATGCTCATCTGTGTGCTTTTCCCCGGATGTAAACAAGGCTGATTACGTCAAATACGTTAAAGCTTGCGTTTGCGGCGCATTGTGATACTTTTTAAAATGGCAGAAGATGCAAGTCCTGGGAGAAGAATGGTAGTTAAATTACGTTATTTTTGTTTTCTTTGCACAAAAAAAGTATTCTTGTAGTGACGTTTGAGCTGCTGATGTCACATGGACTGTTTTACCGGTGTTTGTAATATGTTTCTGGATCTGGGATCATTTCAGTTGTATTGCTGTCTATGGAGGGACAGATGGCTCTCTGATATCATCAAAAATATCCTAATTTGTGTTTTCCGAAGATGAACGAAGATCTTCTGGGTTTGGAACGACACAAGGGTGAGTAATTAATGACAGAATTTTCTTTTTTTGGTGAACTAACCCTTTCATTTGTTACCATTCAGAGTTTATTTATCTTTTTTTGTGACTTTCTCAGTTTTGCAACTTGCAATTGCAATCTAATTTCTCGCTGTTGTTATTTATTTAATCAAGTTGCAAACTTTTTGAAACTTTATATCTCTCAATTATGACCTTATACTGTACCTCCTTAATATTTTGTTTTTATCTAAAGTTTGAATCTTTACAATATCATTTGTATCTAAAAAAAGTATAAAGCTTATTTTATTTTACTTCAATAGAGATCAGATGAAATCATATAACTTAGACAGTACCGTGTTTTCCTTAAGATTCCTTGATGAAACGCCGCAGACACATGATCTTCTTTATATAACAAACTTATTGATGTCTGCTGTGATAAAATTCAACATCTATACCTTTAAATGCTTTAGATATCATACTTTTGTTAAAATGTTGTATCACAATTGTTATAGCCATAAGTCCTTGTGTTATAAGGGCATGTTTCAGATAACTGTACAACAACAAGAGATAAGCCTTCACTAAACCTTAAGAGTGGAAAAAAAATGTTTGAGCTAGCTAGGGCTATCATAAAGCTATTTGACATGCTTTGGTCTCTTTCCATGGGCTAGCACTAGTTTGATGGTTTAATTTTTATGCCCAATAGCCTTCTGATTAATCCATCTCTATGAAACCTCTCAAGAGAGCACAACCTCACAAAGCCCTCTAGCAGTTATGTTGATTATCTTCAGCAGGTCTGGAGCTGTCTGCCTCAAGTCACGACAAAACACGCTCTGTTCCACTCCAACTTTACTAAAAGAGGGATACAACTGTAGGCAATGCATTTTTTTACTGCTATGGTCTGAACATGTCATCAGCTGTAAAATGATTTATTGCTTCCTACCAGCCTCCCTCTTTGTTTCATTGTTTTATAGGGGTCATAGAGCATTCTAGTTCTCTCTGTGTGTGTTTTTATTTTTAGGCATTGCATTAGTTGGTATAGAGCGAGATTAAAAGCATGGCTTCTTTGATATACAACAAAATTGGTTTGAATGCTTTAGTATCTATAAAAAATACAGTTGTGAACTGATGATGCAACTTTTTTGCTTACATTATGTAGAATATTTTTGATGCTGACTGTTGAACAATGTATGTATTCTCATAATGTACATTTTTGTTTCATATTATTATGACATCATGGTGATGTCTTGCAGACACTTTTATGTATGTTTACTCTTAAAATTAAGGTTCTTTGTTGGCATCTACGGTTTCATGAAGAACCTTTAACATCCACGGAACCTTTCCATTCTACAAAAGGCTCTTTAATTTAGCTGAAAAATATTCTTTAGATTTTTTAAATGATCTTAACACTAGGAAAAACTGTTCACTGAAGCTTTTCTGGGAAACACCAAATGGTTCTTTTATCCAGGGTTTTCATAATACCTGGAATGTCCATACCATCAAAGAGCTCCTTTGATGATCACTAGTTTTTTGATTGTGTGTCCTGGTTATCTTTATAGCCTCAGTCATATGAAGCGGTTGAGCCGGTGGACCTGGATGAGTTCCTGATGTCACAGCTGCGCAGTGGAGATGCCGAGCTCATGCAGGAGCTGGGGGAGTTTCCAGACGATGACCTGGAGGTGGAGCTGGTGGAGAGGGAATGCAGGACCATCCGCCCCTCTGTCCCAGAGGAAGGGTAGGTGCTGAAGGCCCTCTGTTGGGGTTGAGAAGGTCAGCTAGACTAATATCTTTGTGCTGACTCGATCAGTTATGTATTAATAGTGATTAATCGCATCCAAAATAAAGTTTTTGTTTACACAATATATGGGTGTGCACTGTGTGTATTTATTATGTATATATAAAAATTGTAAAAAAATATTTACATGTATTTTTTTATATTCATATAATTTATATAATATGTAAATATATTCAAAATATAAGCATTACATATATATATATATAAATACAAATACATGCATGTATATATTTAAGAAAAGTATGTAACAGCACTAATATAAATATATATATAATTTATTATTATAATTTTATGAATAAATGTATTATTAATTTGTAATATAATAATTCTAAGTATTATACACACAAAATTATAATATATAATGTGAGTGTTTGTGTGTCTGCAGAGTGGAGCTGGATCCTCATGTGAGGGATTGTGTTCAGAGTTACACACAGCCCTGGCTGGTGGTCAGCAGAAGGTAAATTCCCAGACTTCGTTCATTTCCTGTCCGTCCTCAGGGTTGAATTTTACTGTAGCTTAAATATTAAAAAAACATAACACAGAGAAATGACACCAGACACACAGTTACTTCTGTTGGTTTACAGATCTCAGGGTTATGGATGGATTGCATACGCCGAGAGGACAGATGCTAACAGACTCTTACAGAGACAGACGTTTGAGTCTGACGTTGACCCGGACAAACAAGAGCAAGTAGTAAGCATGGTTTTTAAAGCCTTCTGTACAAATGCCACAACAACAAAGCAGCTAATTGGGATTTTTGTTCACATTGTTATTAGTGTCACTCAAGGACGCCACCCAACCCCACAGACACTTATATTTCTCTTTTTTGTTTGTATTATTATTATTACTATTATATTAAAGCCTCTGAAGTGTGTTCATTCCCTGCCATAAAACACAAACAAAACATATTAATTTCCTCTTTATAACAAGCTGAAACAGCTGAAAAGAATAAGGAAAATAAGCAGAATCTTTCTCCCAGGTATTTTTCTTCTCTATTTGTCCCCATGACCACCATCTTGGCTCCATCCCACCCCTGTTTGTCAGAGTCCAGGGAGTCCAGGGACATAATGAGGCATGAATATTCAATCTGTCCTGACTACTTCCATCCCAGTGCAGCTTTGCCAAGGTTTAATTATCCAAACAACAAAGAATTGTTTCACTCCATGTATTTTTCATGAGTTTAGATTGAGAGTCTGCAGGAACACCAAGATCCTCTCTTAGTTTTGGATCCTTTAAAGGGCCTCCGCATTCACTGCAGGGGTTATTAGCAATCCAGAGGAGTACTAAAGGTCCCGCTAGCCAGCTCTGTTCTGTGATGTGTGTCTCTGAGCAAGTAGATTAGGAATACAAATGCTACGGGAAGGTCTATCCCACAGGCTAGACGCAATGTATCATGGGAACCCTGCATGATGCCCACTATCAGAGCCAGTGCATATGGTTCTTATATTTGGCGATTAACAGAAATCTCTCCTAGGGTTTTGAGAATTCATCCATCTCAAAGGCTTATGGTCTTCCTGGAAAAAGGCATTAGCCTCAGAACTATAAGAGCTCCTCTGCTCTATTTCACATGTAGTTATGTGGCGAAGGAGCGAATGAAGCTAAGCAGGCATTGCCAGTTCCGTCAAATCACAAAAGACATAGTAAGATGAAAGTAAAAATGAAAAACAAAGGCATATGACATGAGCTGTTTTCCAATCTTAATTCTTAATTCATGATTACATGTGAATTAGAGTGACGAATTAAGTTAAAGGAATAGTTCACCCAAAAATGAAAATTACGGCATACAGTATTTTACACAGCCCCAAGCCGTTGTATATGACTTTCTTCTTTCAGACAAACACAGTCCTATACACCTTCGTAGGATTATCACATGTCCTCTAAAGCAGATCGTCTTTTATTTTGTTTTCTAAATGTAATAATTCATCTTAAGGCAAAAAACATGATATCTAAATGTCCTATGTATGTTATGTAGTAATATGTCTCGTGTGTCTCAGGAAAAGTCCCCGTCACTCCCAGCACTGTGTGATGATACAACTCGGACCACCCTCACAAGCTCGGACTTTAACTTACGGGCCCTGCAGCCGGACCGTCGTGTAGAGAGCATCTTTCGCTTCAGCAGCCCGGAGGAGCTGGATCGTTTCAACCACGAGTCCAGAAACAGCAACCGCTACGGCGAGCTCTTCGGCCTCTACCCACCTGTTGATGAGGTGCAGCCTTGTCTTACACACTTTAAGTACTGTTAAACAGTGTGTTTTATTTTTTGTGAACACAATGATTCAGTTGGAACTTCAATCTGCCCTTCACTGTGTACAGGAGGATGCAGTAGCGATTCGGCCCATTCCTGACTGTCCCAAGGAGCACTTTGGGCAGAGGATACTAGTGCGATGCCAGACCATCAAGTAATACTTTCTTACCATGCACTATTATTGGTTATTTCCTTTGAACGATATTTCTTTAATATGATCCATTATTTTAAATTACCTGTTACATTTTATACTTTGAGCATATGCATACAAGTTTGTATTTGGTTTTGAAATATTGTTCTTCCTACTACAGATTTGAGATTGAAATTGAGCCTCTCTTTGCAACCATGGCCCTCTATGACCTGAAGGAGAAAAAGAAGGTCAGTTTTCTGATGCACATCTTAAAAGCTATGAAAAAAATCTCAAATATGTAAAAATTTATTTTTTTGTATTTTGACCCTTCTGCTTTAACCCACTTGCTTAAGCTGGGGAGACATAATTAATAAATATTCTCCCTGTCAGTGTTCTTCCTGTTAGTCCTCCCACATTCCTCCACTTCGGTCTGAACAGAGCTAGAGAGACTAATGAGAGACCGTTTCATTATCCACAGCTATAAACATTGCTTTGTCAGAGGTTAGATCAGCATCTATATTTAATTTGTGTGTGTAGACAAAACAACAGTTTAATTACAAAGAAGTAGAAATGGGTCACAAAATTTAGTCTGAACTGTTCAGACCAAGGTCTATAAAACCAGTGAACATGAACCAGAGCTTGTCTTCACCACAAATTTAAGAACTTCTTGGACTGACAGTGACTTTTAATGCAAGCTGTGTGTATTTCCATATTAAATAGACAGACAGCAGATATATTCGGGAGGAATATCCTGAAGTATTACATTAATCCTCTTCAGCTTTAGCTTTTACTGAAGAAGGTTAATGCAAGAGACAGACCAGATTTTTCATGCTAAATAGGGACTTTATGCAGCAAGGATTTTTTTTCATGGTTTGGTGAAGAGAGTGTTTTGGATAGCAGGAATTACCCATTGCACAATGTTAAGAGAGAAAAACACCATTTAGGAGTTTTTGTCAGATTCAGTGGTGATTTAGATTTAGTGGTAATTTAGGGGGAAACTGCTAATGTGTTTTTTTCATTATGGTTGGTTCACTCTTCCTGAAATTTGAGGAAGTCTTTTTTTATCTGTGCATCACAATTTCCCTTCTGTTTTTTAATAAAACTTTAGCAGGCTGCTTGTTTTATGCTATCCATGCTAACCATTGTATTTTTCCCTTCAGATTTCAGAGAACTTCCACTTTGACTTGAACTCAGATCAGATGAAGGGTTTCCTGCGGGCTCACACTCCCCACACTGACCCCTCCACTTTGGCCAGATCTGCAATTTTCTCAGTTTCCTACCCTTCTCCAGATATCTATCTGGTCGTTAAGGTAGTGTTAATTAATAGTGACTGCATATATCATCCTAGTTTTTTGGTTTATAAACAAATGATAAACCCATTTATAGGTCATGCTGATTAATCTACAAGTATGTGGACATTTTGATGTTTTGAGTAAATTTTGTTAATACTTTTACGGTTACACCTATTAGTTGCTTATTAGCATAAATATTAGCCATTTATTAGTTCTTAATTAAGCACATATTAATGCCTTATTCTACATCCCTAATCCTACCCAACACCTAAACTTAACTACCTCACTAAGTATTAATAAGCAGCAAAAATAAGAATTAATAGTTTGTTTGTGTTGAACGTGCAGATTGAGAAAGTTCTTCAGCAGGGAGAGATCGGGGATTGTGCTGAACCATACATGGTACTGAAGGAGAATGATGCTACTAAGGTAAACGCTGAACACTTCTCTTTCTCTCAAGCTGTTTATGTACATAACATTGCCAAAAGTATGTTGACACCAAGATCTCATTATCAGATTTTGACATGCGTTATGACAGTTCCCCTTTATACAAAGTAGGGTCAAGAAATCAGAGAAAAGAGAAATATTGTAAACGATTATTTTTATGAACTTCATTTTTCTCTGTATACTTTAGAACAGAGACAAGCTGGAGAAGCTGAAGAATCAGGCAGAGGGCTTTTGTCAAAGACTGGGCCGCTACAGGATGCCATTTGCCTTCGCCACGGTCAACATCATGAGTGCCATCAACTCCACACTGGAGCGAGAAACAAGTGACACAGACAGCATCAATGGTAAAATACTGAATACATGAACAACATTGGTCTGTTGATACAATGCATCACTTGCTAAAAAACATGTTATATTCATAACTGTGTCCATTTTTGATTTTGGCACAGGCAGGAGTACTATGGAAAAGAAAGGATTGCCCAGACGTAACTCTGACAGATTCAGTGTGATGGAGGACAACTACGTCCTGTCTGGCTTCAAACCAGCTTTTACCTCATGCACGTTCATCAAGCAGGTATTTGCAGAATTCATAGCAAATTGAATATTTGAAGAAAAAAATGCAGATGGTTCTTTATTTCTTTTGTTTATGTACAGAGGTTCATTAAGAGGATAGGGTCTGTAAGATTTTGTAATGTTTTTTAAAGTAAAACCCGTAATTAAATTTTTTTATTGAAGTTTATAATTTAATCTAATTTTTTTTTTATGGAAGAGCTATATTTTTAGCAGTCTTAAGTCTTCAGTGTCACATGATCTTTCAGAAATTATAGTAATATACTTATTTGATTATTTTTTATGTGTTAAAAAAATGGGTGCTGCTAAATATTATTATGAAAACATTTTTCTTTGATCAACAGAAAGTTCAAAAGCACAATATTTATTTGAAATAAAAATCTTTTATAAAATGTTTTTTTACTTTTGATCAATACTTGCTAAAAACCAAAATAATAATAATAATTATATATATATATATATATTTTTTTTTGTTTTTGTTTTTTTTTTGTATTATTTTTTTTTTTAATCTTACTGACCCCAGAAAAAAAAAGTTGTTGAAATGATTTGAGTTGTAGTTGGTCACCTTGAGTACATTATGCCATTCTTCACATTCTCCAGATTAACTGGCGCCTGCATTCTTCAGCTAGCTATATTATCACACTGCGTTCTTACAATACCCTTCCTCTTAACTGAAGAATTATTCTGTTGTTCTTCATAAATCTTCCAGACACATTTGATTTTAAGTTTTTTTTTAAGTTGAGCTAGCAATTGATTCTGTGTTCTGACAGGAAGGAGAACGTCTGAGTGATGAGGACCTGTTCAAGTTCTTGGGCGACATCAAGAGGTCGTCCAGCCAGCGGCGTGTTAAGATCATACCTGGTTAGGAGATGTTCTAACTCTGCCTTTTTACAGTCCAGTTTGTCTGCAGAAAAAACTCTTTTATGTAGGAGTTAACAGTAGTGATCTGGTGATTAAAACAGTTTTATTTATTTAAGGATCAAACTTTGGCTTGTAACTCATCTTGCAACATTTATGTATGTGTTGTTTGAAAGGTTTTCTGAAACTGGAAGTGTCTCCAGTGCCAGAGACGGTTCCTGGGTGTCTGTCCCCAGAACTGATTCCAGTGAAGCCAGTTTCTGAGAAAAATCCACGGGCAGTTAAAGAAGTGCTGGAGTTCCCTTCTAGTGAAGTCTATGTGCCTCACAATATATATCGGTAATCCCTCTCTATCTCTTTCACACACAAGCATGTTGGTTTTTTGGTTTACGGGGACTCTCCATAAGCATAATGGTTTTTATATTGTACAAATAGTATTTTCTATCTTCATACACCCGCCCTACACCTAAACCTACCACAGGAAACTTTCACAGGAAGCTTTCTGTATTTTTAGATTTTCTGAAATAAACAAAACTCATTCTGAACGATTTATAAGTCTTATGAATTACAGGGACATGAAAATGTCCTCATAAATCACCTTCATGTCAAACCCATGTCTATAAACAAATTTTGTGTCCTCATAAACTACATAAACATGCACACACACACATGCATTAGTATTCAGGCTGATATCTGCAGAAATGCGATGCAGTGATTAATCAGTAACCTTGAAAAAAATATTACTTCTGAGTAAAAAGGTATGTCAGAATTTGGAGAACAGAACTGTGGTTGATTTTAGTCACTCATTTACTATGGGAACAAATAGATGGAAAAACTGCGTGCTGAACCATGTTGCCAAGTATCATAAGAAAAACAAACAATAAGGTCAAATAAATCAATAAGAAAATTGCCTTACCTACTGTAAAACAACCTGTGATCAGAGCAGCATTGCTTAATTTATTTGATTAATACTAAGATAAACTCGCATTTAAACAACTGCTATATGGAAGTAAGCCGGAAAAGAAAAACAGAAGCAACTTTCCATATTTATTACAGACTTTATGAAACATGGCAACGCTGGTGCAACTAGTTTCTTCCTTGTTGTCAGTGTTGAACTGTTAGCTGTCTGCGCCATCTAGTGGCCAGTTAATGTTTTTACGCTCTATCATCGATTTCAAATGGATTTTGTATTTATTTTTTTGCAAATAATAATGTTAATTATGTTACAGGAACCTGCTGTATGTGTATCCTCTGAGGTTGAATCTTACTAACCGTTTGACTTCAGCCAGAAACATTACGGTTAAAATCCAGTTCATGAGTGGTGAGGATCCTATCTGTTCCATGCCTGTGAGTGCAAAACCATATTCATATTTATTTATTTATGTAATATAATACAAATATAATAGAAATTAAAGGTAGGCTAAAGTGGTATTTTAAATATTTCTAAACCTATACAATTTGTATTAAATTCAATTATTGTCATTCTACCCCTGTGCTATATGCTTACAAAGCTTTAAGGAAACTATGATTTAATGATATCATGCAAACTATATTATAGTGAAATTGATTAATATAATAATAGTAACTGTAGCTGTACTGTATGATTTCATGCTAATTGTGAATGAATAACAAAATCATAAGGAAGAATTTCTTAATTGTTTGTGTAATTACTGCAGAGTAAATTTAGAAATGTTCTAGTTTTATGTATTTTTGCCCTAAAACAAATATTGACCTCTCTGCACTGTCCAAAAAGGTAATCTTTGGAAAATCAAGTGGCTCTGAGTTTCTTCAAGAGATCTACACTCCAATCACATACCACAACCGGTAATCATGGGATTTTAGTGATCAATATATCAAGCAAAAATGTAACAGTGGGCTGACAGATCTTTCCATCTCTTCCACAGGTCTCCTGATTTCTATGACGAGATAAAGATCCATCTTCCAGCCCGTTTAACAGAGAAACATCACTTACTGTTCACCTTTTACCATATCAGCTGCCAGCAGAAACAGAACCAGACTGGAAATGTGGAGGCTCTCATTGGATATTCAGTGAGTGACTGTACAGATTGTGTGTGTTTGTATACAGCGCTGTTCAATTATTCAGGGTTTTTTAAAAAAGAAATTCATACTTTTAAGCAGCAATGATACCATAAAATTATGGAAAAAGTGACTAATTAATTTGATTAACTATATTAATATTTTATATACTAAAATATTAAGCAGCACAATATGTTTTAAACTACTGTAAACACACTTTAAACACAATACAGGCTGATCCAACTTTGATGTAATGTCCTTAAAATGAGTCAAAATGAGGCTCAGTAGTGTGTGTGGCCTCCACGTGCCTGATGACCTCTCTACAACACCTGGCCGTCTAGCA
>JAUCMS010000145.1:12318558-12336447 GCA_032357445.1 Enteromius radiatus | reverse complement strand
ATATATATATACACATATATGTGTGTGTGCTTTCATGAGACTTAAACACAAAAAAATCACATAAAAAACTGCATTTATTCTAATATATTAGTTTAAATAAATGTGTGTGTGTGTGTATGTATGTATATATATATATATATATATATATATATATATATACTGTATATATACATATCCGTATATGTATGTATGTTTTTTTATGAAACTTAAACATAAAAAAATCTTTTTATGCAGTATTTGCATATAGAAAAACTGTATTTATTGTAATATTTTAGTTTAAATAAATGTGTGTGTGTATATATATATATATATATATATATATATACACTGTATATATAAATCACATTAAAAACTGTATTTGTTCTAAAATATTAGTTTACACACACACACACACATATATATATATATATATATTATTTATTATTTTTTTTTTTTCATGAGACCTAAACATAAAAAAATTGCATTAGAAACTGTATTTGTTCTAAAATATTAGTTTACACAAATGTGTGCATATATATGTCTTTATATCTATCTATCTAGTAGAGGAAAGTCACAATGCTGTTATGGTGTCATTTTGGCACATATATGTTACAGGATATTTAAAACAAGTTACCTTTGTTCAATACAAAATAGAGTAAATCATACGGGTTTTTGAAACCACACACGGATGAATAAATTATGACATAACTATTCCTTTAACTGTAGAGGGGACAGTTACTGTTGGCACAATGAATAATATATTATTTGTTTTCCACAATGCACTAAAATTATTTTAAATTTCTCGTAAAATGGTGTCTAATTTTACATGTTTACGGTCCGCAGACTTCCTTTGTTTAGATATTTTCTAAATATGTCCCGTCTTGGTGTGTTGGCTGTGTGTTGTGCAAGGTAACGACCGGACGCTGGGTCAGAGAGAGAACCTACGCTGGAGGAAAGACCTTACACAGTGGCGCCAGACAAACGACAGGCAGGACAAGTGAGCGTAAAATAGTACCATCATTTCACGGTTCACATCCATTTAACCTGTGGCACTTCTCATTTATAGTTGGTTCTAGTTCTCCATGGCCCTAATCTACAGCTCAAATTAGGCTTTTTTTGTTTTGCTTAATGTCTTGTTATTGTTGTTTCCCCAGATCCAAAGCAGAGCTGGATCAGGAGGCCATAATCAGTGGTAACCTGGCAACCGAGACCAACCTCATAGTCCTGGACCTGCTGGAGATGATTGTACAGGTAGCAGAGAACTCTTACAGTGGAACAAAAAAATATTTAGAAGTTGTAGTATGTAATAATGCTTTTGCTTTGTGTTCTGCTTCCAGGCAGTTCCTCTGGCGGACTGTAAGGATAATGTGGTTGGTGGAGTGTTGAAGGTTCTGCTGCACTCTCTCACTTGTAATCAGAGCACCACCTTCCTGTCACACTGTTTCAGCACCCTACGGGCTCTCATAGTTAAGGTATTGACCTTTTGTGTGCCGTGTATATTCGGCTGACAGTACACAGAAATGTGCTAAAATGTGCTGAAATTGAATTTGTTTTTACTTAAAACCATATAACTGCATTTATTATGGTTTATTTTAGTGTAACTCAATCTAAATCTTATAGCTGTAGGCTACAGCGGTTTAGTTGTCTACATGGTTAATTTATGGTTCGTAATTGGATTCTGTCAGAAGAAAAACATCTGAATGTTGAGGGCGAAGAAAACTTGTCATATTTTATGTCAGAACAAAAATCAACCCCCCAGCAAATAATAATTACCATTTAATTCTAAATATAGAGACACATGTTTAAAGACAATGCTTATTAAAAGACAATAACCACTACAGCAATTGGAGGGGAGACATACATCTTTTGACCAATCCCATTTGGTCTAATCCGGTTCCTATTTTTAAAAAAGTGATTTGTAAAATTTTACATTTCAGCCCACCCCAGTCTTGTGGATGATGGAAAAAAAAGTCTCCCTACTGATTGCTTAAATTACTAAATTACTAAATCATACGTTCAAAAGTATAGGGTTAGTAAGATTTTTAATACATTAAACTGCTTAAAAGTGATGGTAAAGACATTAACAATTTTGCAAAAGATTTATATTTCAAATAAATGCCCTTCTTTTGAACTTTCTACTCATCAAAGGATCCTGCGAAAATAGCCACAGCAGTATTAAACTTTTTTTAAAACATTATTAATAAGAGATGTTTCTTGAATAAAAAAATCAGTACATTATAATGATTTGTGAGGGATTATGTGACTAGAGTAATGACTTTAACAATGAGCTTTGCATAACTTAATATTTACAGTGTTACTCATTTACTGTATTACTGTTTAACTCTAATTTTGATCTAATAAATGCAGCCTTGGTGAGCATAAGACACTTTTTTAAAATATCTTACCAACTTCAAACATTTGTACATTAGTATGTATAGTATCAGCATCATATTAGTGGTAAAAACCTTCTATACTGGACTTGCTTAGCACAACTGTATAAATTTATTGCATATTAATTAACAAAATGTGGTTATCGAAAGCTGCACAAACCAACCCCAATATCTCCCTGTAATACTGAATGTATGACTGATACAACAATATATATCTTTTCAGTTTGGTGACCTGTTGTTTGAGGAGGAGGCCGAGCAGTGTGCTGACCTGTGTCAGAAGGTTCTTCATTACTGCAGCAGCTGTGTGGACGGCAACAGGAGTCAGGCTTGTGCTACACTCTACCTGATCATGAGATACAGCTACAGCTCCGCGAGTGTAAGATGCCAAATAACTGATCAATCAACACCTCAGTTGTTAAACAAATGAAAACACTTCCGCCTGACTGTCTTTCCTGCGATAACACGATGTAGACGTAACATTGACCATGCCCTCTATAATGTTATTCTTCTCCATGTCTGTCTGTTGCCTGATAACATGAGCCTGTCGCTGCTCGCCGTCCGTCCCTCTGTGTGCACCAGCCTGATGGCTGGAGTATTTCCTCTGTTTACTCAATATCTCACCCCCCTCAGCCCTCCCCTACCAGATGGCAGTGTTGTTTGCCATCTCATTCATCTTTAATGGGCAAAGGATAGATTTCTCTCCCTGTCTGACTGTTTGTTTGCTTGTTTGGTTTGTAAAAGGCTCCAGCAGTCAGTTCTGTCATTAGTGTAACCTTGAATAAGTCATGTTGATTTTTTTTTTTAGCGGCAGACTGTCTTTTAGCCCTCTAGGTTTTGTGTTTTTATGTCTCCCAAGGCCGTTTCTCACATTAGATTAAACGATGAAAACAGTGAAGTCAGATTTCCGCACAAATTCAGAATTAATCTTCTCAGCGGTGTCTTCATGGCGAAACGGACCTAGATGCGAGATTGGCGACGTCCAGAGATGCTTCGCACATACGCTCAATTTAACATAATGGTGCCATTGAAATGATCCATTGGCAATTATACAGGGGTTAATGGGAGATCATTTTGCAGTTTCCTGATGCTAAGCAAGATGGATGGAGCATTTTCAGCCTCTGGCTCAAGCCTCCCTTGGAATCAATGATCTGAATCTATGACAGCAATGGCCGACCGCGCCTGACAGTGTGGTGTTTCTTTTCACAGCCTAACACCTGTATCTGACGATGTAACCTTCAATAACCTCAGCAGAGCCAGCCCAGATAAATGACATGGCTCTGGTTGATAGGAACTGCTGGGGGAAGGGCTGTTTTCTAAATGGGAAACCTCAGGCAGTAATCAGACCTGCTGTCATGATGCTTTGGCATTCAAACTTTGAAACCAGACTTGATTTAAATTTAAAGGGATAGTCCAACCATTAATCAATGTTATATGCTTTCCCCCACATGATTTCAATGATTTTTTTTTTTTCACAATGTATTCTAACTATAGATTTTTTTGCTGTATGGTGTAATTCTGCATGGAATCAAAAACAGAGAGGGAAAAAAAAAGTGGTAAAAGAAGTCTTTATTGCTTGTCCAATCCCATTTAGCACTGCAAATGGCGTAATCAAGTCAGCCTTCGTAGTCTAATCTTTCCATTCTAAAAGCCATTAAGTACACAATCCTGTACTTTTGTCTTTTCATCTGGATTTCTTGGAACAAATAAATGGGAAAAATACTTCCAGAACCAAGACTACAAAAAAGTGTCCACTTGCTTGCACGGGACCCAAGTACATGTTCTGAACCTAGTCCCAAAAAAAAAAAAAAAACATTTAAAATTCTCCAGTGAATCGTTTGTCAGTAAAAAAAAAACAGCATCTATCAGGAGAAGCTAAACCAGAAAAATCTTGACACCTTGTTTTTTTTTCCTTGCAGAATTTCTCCAGAGTCAAGATGCAGGTGACGATGTCTTTAGCCTCACTAGTCGGGAAATCTTCAGACATCCATGAAGAGTACCTACGTCGCTCCTTCAGAACTATCCTAGCATACGCAGAAGAAGACACGGAAATGCAGTCTACACAGCTGCCTTCACAGGTACAACTTTGGCCAGACCATTAGACATCTACAGTAGTTCAGTCAATAAGAATACTTCAAATCTGTTTCAATGACAATTTCAATTACCTCCACAGGTGGATGAACTCTTGAGGAATCTAAACAGTATCCTCTCAGATACAGTCAAGATGAAGGAGTTCCAGAAAGATCCTGAGATGCTCATGGACCTCATGTATAGGTACACACATATTCTCCTGCAGCTAAAACGGAGTCCGCATCTGCATTTTAGATCCCAGGCCTGTGGTTTTTCTTCTCTGCTTCCCATTTTCGCTGTGGTTTCTACTGTTTGTCTACTGTTTTTAGACTTACCATGGTAACCTAGGGGCACATTTGAGCCCTGCAGTGTGCCTCACATGTGTAATAACTTGAGCGAATATGCCAGTCCACATATGCTTTGATATTAGAAACACAATTTTATTTATTTCCTCTGAGCATTAACCTACGGTTTGCTTTGGCTCCAGGATCGCAAAGGGTTACCAGACATCTCCAGACCTGCGTCTAACCTGGCTCCAAAACATGGCAGAGAAGCACAACGGCAGGAAGTGCTTTACAGAGTCAGCCATGTGTCTAGTTCATGCCGCGGCCCTGGTGGCTGAATATCTCAGCATGCTGGAGGATCACAAATACTTGCCTGTGGGCAGCGTCACCTTTCAAGTGAGTTATTATCATGGCTAGGAAACGCTTGAATCTGCTCCCTTTCCGAAAAACAACAGTAGGCGTGAATTATGTCTCGGCTGCTCTTCGAACCCTCACACGCGGTTCGGTGTAAATGAGATCCTTGTCCGACTGTGGTAAATAATTGTCTCCCCCCACCAGAACATCTCTCCTAACGTGCTGGAGGAGTCTGCAGTCTCAGACGACATATTGTCTCCAGACGAGGACGGGGTTTGCTCAGGACGCTACTTCACGGAAAATGGCCTAGTTGGGCTTCTGGAACAGGCTGCTGAGCTATTCAGCAATGTGAGTTATCTGTGGAGAAAAGCACCAATGGCATCCAAATTAGCAGCATCCCATTCTTTTTTTTAATGCTACTTCACCTTTTTCTTTAGTATAATACTGCTAATTTAATTATATTTGAATATGTTTAATTATAAGAATAATTAAAAAGTTATAATAATAATATATTAATATATAATAATAATAATAATAAATTTTATAAATTAACACAAATAATATATTATTTTATATATGTATATATTCATTTAATTGTAGAAATTGAATATTTAATATGTATACTAATAATAATCATTAAAAAATAATCTACTTAAAAGCATTAAATATATGTATTAGTGCTGTCAAAGGATTTATAGCATTTAAAATAAAAGGTTTTGTTTACATATTATATGTGTGTATACTGTACATATTTATTATGTATAGAAATACAAACACATGCATGCATGTAAAAATATATTTATATATAATGTAAAATATAAGAATAAAAATGTAAATACAGATAAATATTTTCAAAATATATACTGTATGTGTTGGAATTTACGTATACATAATATATATATATATATATATATATATATATATATATATAAAATAGAAAATGTATTATTGTTCATTACTTCTTACCATTGTTCATTTCCAGGGTGGGTTGTTCGAGGCAGTTAATGAGGTGTACAAGGTAATCGTGCCTATACTGGAGGCCCACAGAGATTTCCGGAAGCTCGCTTCCACACATGACAAGCTCCAGAGGGCTTTTGAGAACATCATTCAAAAGGTAAAGCATACAAATGACATGTCCTCCTACATGACTCTGCCAGGCAGGAAGAGGCTGTCTAGTGCGATCATGATCTATATGCATGTGGGCAGCTGGACAGAAATAGGGAAGTTAATGTGCTGTGACATGCTTTACTTCATATAAAATGATTTTAAACTGCATTTTGCTATTTTTTTAAATGGCTGTAAAACATTAAGTTTTATGAACACTAATATGAGCATTCATTGAGGAGCGTTAATTGAGACAGTATGTAATTTTAACAAGTTGTTCATCACACCACAAGAAAAAAATGGTGTGGAAAACTGCTAGCTGCTAACATTTTGAGTTAAACATAACAATAGTTTTTGTCTTGTAAAACGTACTCTGAGCTTTGTTTACAGCTTCAAAAAATAGTTTTTACTCTGTGAAGTCAGTGGATACAAAAGAGTTTAAAAACAAATAGCGACTTTCTTATTAATTTGAATCTGAAGTCATGCGTCATTATCTAGCAAGCACTATCTTTTAACTAAATGTTTATTTTTACTTTTTCAGGGTCACAAGAGGATGTTTGGAACCTACTTCCGCGTGGGATTTTATGGCTCTAAATTTGGAGACCTGGATGAGCAAGAATTTATCTACAAAGAGCCAGGAATTACCCATTTACCGGAGATATCCCACCGGCTCGAGGTGAAATTTCTCTGGAACCCTGTGAAGTTTTGAACTGAAATGAAGCTGAATTTAAAGTTTATAGGTTTTTCTTAAGGTTTCAGTTAGAGGTTTTGATGCTTTGATAATTATACGTGACGCATTTGTCTCTTTGTCCTCTAATTTTCAGAACTTTTACAGTCAGTGTTTTGGAGATGGAGTTTTGGAAATGATTAAAGATTCCACACCAGTAGACAGAAAGAAGCTGAATCCCAACAAGGTACATTTCATCAAGTCTCTTGGCAATGTAAACCCAATTACAATCAAAAGCTTTCTTCAGTGTGACCCCTTCATTAGCTTGAAAGGCCTCTACAGTGAAATCTCAAATGCCTCATTCAGCTAAAGTTACCCTCAGTGATTGATGTTTGCTTGAAGAGTAAGTGTTCTAAACGTAGCGTGCTGATTTTAATATTTCACATCAGGCGTACATACAGATTACCTTTGTGGAGCCTTATTTTGATGACTATGAGATGAAAGACCGCCTCACCAACTTTGAGAAGAACTTCAACCTTCGCCGCTTCATGTACACTACGCCGTTCACAAAGAGTGGGCGGCCCCGAGGGGAACTCAACGAGCAATACAAGCGGAAAACCATCCTAACCACCATGCATGCCTTCCCCTACATCAAGACACGGATCAACGTCATTCAGAAGGAGGAGGTAATGACAATCCAGAGAAAACAATCTGCTTCATCTGCAGTGGTAGTTTGATAAAAGCATCTAAATAACTACTTACTCAATCGCCTGTTTTCAGTTTGACCTCACGCCCATCGAGGTGGCCATTGAGGACATGCAGAAGAAGACTAGAGAGCTGGCTGAAGCCACGCACAGAGAGAAACCAGATGCTGTGATGCTGCAGATGGTTCTGCAGGGATCTGTCACAGCCACTGTCAATCAGGTCTGAAGCTTAATGCACACTCATACCCTTTGCTAGCAGCGATTTGCAGCTTACAAAAATAGACTTTCACATCTATTTAACATTTTTAAGAGTCCTCCTAAATGAACCCTTAGGCACAGGTGAAATATCAAATAATCATATATATAACTTAATTTAGTACATGATTTTGTTTTTTATTTTGTACAATAAAAAATGATATACATATTTTTCTTTCTTTTTTTATTAATAAAATAGCAAATTAAAGGAATAGTTCATCCAAAAATGTTTATTCTGTCATCATTTACTCACCCTTGAGTATTTTCAAACCTGTAAGTGATTTCTTTGTACTGCCGAACGCAAAGGAAGATATATTGAAGAAAGTTTGTAACCAGCCGGTTTTGGGTCACCATTGACTTCCACAGTATTTGTTTTTCCTTCTATGGAAGTCAATGGTGACCAAAACAGCCTGGGTACAAAATTTTTTTCAAAATATCTTCCTTTGCGTTCAGCAGAACAAAGAAATTCATACAGAATTGGAACTACTTGAGGGTGAGATGATGATGACAGAATTGACTATTCCTTTAATCCAAATTATCAACGACATCTATCATGTTAAAAAAGATTTCTTTTTCAAATAAATGCTGTTGTTTTGAACTTTCTGTTTATAAAATATCACAGTTTTCACAAAAATACTAAACACTAGAACTATTTTCAACAACGATAATAATAAGACATTTTTATTGAGCAGCAAATCAACATTTTAAGACATATTTCCAAAGGCTAGAATAATAGCTGCTACATTTTCAGCTTTGTCTACTGTTTTTTTAATTGTAAACATTTAAACCTTAAACTTAATGGTTGTGTATAATATTTTTGTGGGAACTTTGATGATTATAAATATGTGAGAAATATATATTACTTATTTTACTTAATTTTATTTTAATTTATACATTGTCTCTTTATCCATGCTCATTTTAAATAACCATCAGAAGGGAAAGAAGGTATTTGTGGTCTAGATGATGTATTGTAATTACCACATCTACCAGCAGGGGCTAACAGACCCATGCTAACCAACCAAACTTTGATCCCTTGTCATAAACACCGGCTCCGTCACTTACCATGCCACCCAGTCTCCCTCCATGCCTGTTCTGCTGCACATCTCCGGTGTGGTTTTCCAATACTGCAGTTAGTGTAAAGACAGTATGGGAGAGTAATGTAAATCTTAGGGTTGTAGGGATTCATGCGGATGCTCCCAGCGTCTCTATATTTATAGTAAAGTCTGAAGCTCCAGAGTGACAGTTTACAACACTAATCAAGTTTAAAACATATCCAAATCCTCGGGCTATGGCTGCGGTTACGTGATAAATGCCCTTTGGAGAAACTACATACAAAGAGCACTGCAATGCCTCTGCTCCTGACTCCACAGTGACATCACTCACACAAAGACTTATTCATGATCTTTCCCTTATGTGTTGACTTTACCTTGTGGCCTCTCCAATGGATGAAGCATTCATTTTCTCCGCTAGCGCTGTGGGAGAGAGAGGGGGCCTTTTCTTTCCTTTTCTCACTCTGTGTGTCTCTGCAGGGTCCATTGGAGGTGGCCCAGGTCTTCTTGAATGAAATCCCAGCAGACCCCAAGCTCTTCCGTCATCACAACAAACTGCGTTTGTGTTTCAAAGAGTTCATACTCCGGTGAGTGGCCGCTTCCAGTGGAAAAGCGAAATCAGCGTAATCTTTTCGGTGACGTGTGATCGAATGAAGCGAGTTTTCCATCAGACGATCAAAGGCGATATAGAAGTATCTTTATTTTATAGTAATTGGTTTGTTTAAAGTTCTGTATTTGAAAGTTTGCTGAAATGCTTGGATGTAAGACACCCGAGGGGTCTTTCCGCAAGCAGAGAAAACCCGTCTTAATGTCACCCAGCTGCATAATCATCATAATGTTTAAACCAAGACTCGAAACAAATTAAGTTTTTGAATACAGAGATTTTTCCCAGGATGTATACAACTTGTGTGGAAATATTACATATTGCTTTTTTTTATAGACGGAATAGCTCATGTTGGATTCTGGGCCTTGATTGCTGCCAGCATGCAGACAAATATTTACTGTAGTTTAAAATATGTTTATTTTTCTCCATAATCCATCCAGGCTGGCACAATCCATCTCTAGCCAAGTTACCATTATTTATGCCAAGACGTTATAGCCTAGTAATTCTCAAAAGACATATTTTGAAAGATCTAGAACAACTGAAAATTCATTTAGGAAAAAGATCCAGTTCCTCAGTGTTCCCTTTGTGGCTTTTTGCCTTTGTACGAGTTCTTCGGGGGAATAAAACTAACTGTTGAGTATGCTTATCAAACTCATTTGACTAGTTCTGTCCAAATGCAGCTAATTGCTCTAATTATTCATCGTCTGGTGCTCCGACGAGCTTCTTGTGTTGCTGATGCTGTTGTGATTGTGTACCTACAGGTGTGGAGAAGCCATAGAGAAAAACAAGCAACTCATTACTCCTGATCAGAAGGAGTACCAGCAGGAGATGAAGAAAAACTACAACAAACTGCGAGAGAACCTGAGGCCCATGCTGGAGAGAAAGATCCCTGAGCTCTACAAGCCCATCGTCAAACCTCGCATCGAGAATAGGTACACTCTGTAGTGCTACACTTGATCTTTGACTCTGCAATCAGAGAGTGATGGAAATTCTCTCTTGTGTTCGGTAGTATTTCCATAATCGCTGCTAAAGCAATAGTTCAGCCAAAACTGAGGATGCTATCATTATGAACTACTTTTATGGTGCTTTTATTTTGGAGTTTGTTTAGAAAATATTTACTGGTTTGGAAAGACATGTGGGTGAATACATAATGGCAATTTATTTTTTTGTTTTTTGGGTGAACTATTCTTTTTAAGTGTGGCTTTTTGGAGTAAGTCTCACTGGCGTTGTTCACACAGCAGTAGAATACAGTTGTTGGTCATGTTTGGAGTGATAAATATTCTTTAATAAAGGTTATCAATGTCAAATTTTAAAGTAAGGTTGAATGTAAGGTTCAGTTCAAGGGTGAATGTAAACTAGTTGTTGCAACAGAAGTCTTGACGGTTGGTGGATTATTATTTGCTGTCAGTCATCATTGATGCTAGGGCTGTCAAACTTTCCCAGGTTATAAAAATGGCAGAAAATAGAGGTGTGTGTATTTATAGAATGAAAAAAGTTTCTAAAATGTTTGAGGTTGACAAGATGTTTTTGAAATACGTTTATGCTCACCAAGGCTAAATTTATTTGAAAATGAAACTGTAAAAAATTGTGGAATATTACTACAATTTAAAAAGAAATTTCTATTAATACATTTTCTATATTAATACATTTAAAATGTAATTTATTCGTGTGATGGCAAAGCTGATTTTTTTTTTCAGCAGCAATTACTCCAGTCTGCAGTGCCACGGGATTATTCACAAATATGATATGATGCTCGAGAAACATTTGTTATTTGTTATGCTGCTTAATATTTTGAGGAAAATATACTTTTCCAGGATTATTACTAGAACGTTCAAAGAGTGGAAAATAATATAATATAAAAAATTATAACATGATAATATGCATGAAATACATAAATATAATACAAATACATACGTAATTCTATATAAAATACACAAAATATAATAATATATACACAAAATATATAATGTCTTTCTTTAATCTTAACATAGAGAACAGAACTGACTGTACTCATCTGTTCATCCAGACGTTGTTGTATTTGCTCCTGTATGCTGCTTTAGATTTGGGAAAGTTTGAGAGTTGCACAATACCAAACATTGACTCTGTGAATATGGCTGTTTTTTTTTTTTTTAGTGCTCGTATTTCACATTGCAGCTCTTTCTGTGGAGCGGTTTCTAACATTGCATTAAGCTCCTGTTCCCTCTTGTGTTTGTAACAGAGATTCCTTCAAGCGGCACAGCCTCCGTCGGACACAAGATGAAAATTCATGATGTCAAGAGACCGTCTCTAGAGGATATCAAGGGAAGGATGTTGCAGTGTGCCAGGAAACAAGAGCTCCGTCAGCTGATAATTAGATGACTCGAGCAGAGATTCATGCACATTGTTCCCCCTGAAATTGTCATAGATTGTTTATTCATTATTACTGTATATAACAAATTGATTTTAAGGGATGTAGAACTTTATTTGCTTATGATTGTTTTTAGAACAAAAACCTCAGCCAGTCACTTTTTTTTTTTTTTTTTTTACTTGTTTTCTGAATATGGTTCGAATCTTCCTTAGTATGTTACAACATATTGTATTTTTAACTAATACAATACAACTAACAGACATGTTACATGTCAGGAAGAAATCTACAACCTTAAACTGCTTCAATAAAAAAGATCATATTTCACGGACACTGAAAGTGTTAAAAGTGTAAAAAATGGACAAAAATGACAGTTAATGGTATTATGTTTGTTTACATAGAACTTATATAACATAAATCAAGATTTTTCAGTTTCTTTGTCGTGTTCCATGTACATTGTAATTGTAGAGATTACAAAATACAGTTTTGTATATATAGTTCTATTTTATTTATAGAGAATATTTAGCTCTTAAATGCATATTCCAATATTAAAATGTGACCAGACCAGATCAGAATAAAAGCAAATAAAAGAACAGCACCAGTTAAAATTGCAGAGTAAGAGTGCATCAAATGTTTACTTTTGCCTCCTGTTTCTTAAATAACTGGAAATTGACAAATTTATGATTTATTATTTTATTTATTTATTTTTTCCAATTTAAAAGTGCACTGCACATAAGCTTATGTTGCTTCTGTTTCTAGTGCTTCGTTAAATCTGTTACATGTTACTGCTCTGAAAAATGTAAGAACAGTTATGCTGGTTTTATTAAATGTATAGGTCATTGCAATTTTAGCTTAGTCTATTTCTGTTTGAAAAGCAAAATAAATACAAATATATAAATATTTTTGTCAATGGAACTTGAACGCATTTCCTAATAAAAGCTACAATCGTGTACCTGTTGTTCCGTATTGTGTTTAGAAATATTATTTTGGCTTAAAAAGCGATATTTCGATCTTGCATTAATATATAACAAATTCAGAGGCATTTTTGATTCAGCCAGAGCACAGGTAAATCCTTATTATATCCAGCTCAGCTTCCTGTCGCTGCATGATGACGTATATGGCATGGGACGGCGTTTCAGCGGATTTTCAAGCGTTGTAATGCTGTTACAGAGAGGAACAGGTTCGTGAAACAACTCTTTTAGCTTAATGTTGCTGCGGTGCAAAACAGCTATTGCAGTTAACTGTCAGTTGCATGTTCTACTGTAAGCAAATCAAAAGAGTCTGGAAAGGAAACCTGGAATCTCACTTCAATAACTGAGGTGGCTTTATTAAAGTGTATTAAAGCCGATTTGTTTGATAAGTTTTGAACCCCTGTTTGACATCACTCGAGTCAGACGTCCGCGTTGAATCTCACGCGCTTTAAATGCACGTCATCTGTGGAAGTAACTTGGCTTTTAAGTCTGTGCCTGAACTCTGCACAGTTTGGACGTTTCCCTTCAAATTCGGTTCTTGAAACGTCTATTATTTAAGTTATTGTTAACAAGGTTAAAGAGCCGTTTCATCGCTACGTCAATTTGTAGTCTATTTCCTGAAGTGTTCCCTTTACGTTTTCCTATGATATTTGAAATATGTTAAAATATTTATTAGTCTACTCAAAGTTATATCTTTGAAACTATTTGTGTGATTGATATTATTGTGAACGATTCATTCATGCATATGTTGGGCCCCCTGGGGTCCCTAGATTTTCACCACCTTTCTTCCTTCTAGCGATGGCCTGGAGTATGAATGTTATCTGGACATACATACAATACTACATGTACCATGGTGTCACTGTAATGTGACTAAAAGCATCAGCTATTCATAACTATTTTTTAGAAGTTTCATTTCAGACACATACTTTTAATATAAGAAAACATGAATGTCTCTCCAAGTAATAAAGATTATATACTACTCATAAATCAATCAAACATAAAAACCCACAGGAAATTTCAGACAGTACCTACGGCTCGTTTCAAGACCATAAACTGAACAGCTCTGGGGAAGATATCCAAACTGTGCAGTGCTGGGTTACTCCAGTATTGAGAACTACTATGAAGACAGAATGAATATGAGTGGATTGCCTATGCCTAGTCATCACCCAGAGAGTAGTATTTAACGTAAGGGTTATTTATGGTGTTTGATGGAAGTGTCTATGTGTGAGTGATTTAACACCTGATTATGGGCCTCTGGTTATAAATTGTCACTTCAAGCACCTCTTATTAAATTTCCCCTTTGCACGGAAGAGAAATCAAGTGTACACGTCAAAGGCCTGAGTGTAGCCTATCCTTAGACAGCCATATAGAAATAAATATTTTTATTAGTAAAACATTTAAAAAATAGGATAGACTTTTTTTAACCATTAACACAATTTTAACTATGCCAATAGTTCAGCTAGTTTAACTATGCTGATTTCAACTATGAAAAATGCACACATTATAATAACATAAAAATCTTGTTATGTCACCCTGCTTAGAAGTTCATACAAATTACTCAAAATTTCTTCGAATGGTACCGAATAATATAATGTATGATGGCCCGAGGACATATATGTTATGTAAGAGGAATATCTCAAGTATTGTAAATACCGATTAGTGCTGTGATTGAATGTTTACCTTACATAGGTTCACTCAAGTAATATTTTCTTTAACATTTATAATTACAGGCTATTAAATTTCTCAGGACCAGATGCTGACTCAATAACAAGTGGAATTTTTTGAGAGACGGAATTATGATAGCATTCCGTTTACATTACTCCTAATGATATTTCAGTCTGGTTTTAAAGATCTGTTCCTGCCTAAAGATTATTCCCATAAGATATGGAAAATAACCGTGATCTGGATCCTAATAAAGATGACCTGCCCCTGCGGGCTAACACCAACCATATGCTCGTCCGACACTATGTTCTTGACCTGACTGTTCACTTCCAAAGGAAGGTCATTGGTGGCAGCATTGTTCTGTTTCTGGAGCCCGGTGTGTCTTCTAGCAAACAAGGTGAACCGGGATCTATATCAAACACACCAGTGCAAAACATATCTCAGGTGTCATCTAAACATGACGTAAGTTCTCCCATCACACCTGAGCCAAATAAGGTGATACCCCCTGAGGAACCATCACGTTTGAAGGGAGGAAATGATGTCAGTAGTGTCTTGTGGGTTGATGAAAGTGAGGAATTCACCTTGGTGCTGGATTGCTGTGACCTGGCAGTGTCAAAAGTGGAAGAGTTGGATGTAATTAAAGTACTGGATTTAAAGAAACTTGACGCAGACCAGCAAAATGCAAATACGGATCATCTGTCCTCCAGTCTAGTACAAAGGCTGGTCTCTATGTCTTCCGTCTGCTGGAGACTGCAGCATGAGCTATATGTCCAGTGCAGCCATTCCCCTGCTGTTCATTATGCCCATCCTCTACGGTTCAACACAGACCAGTGGAGTCTTCAGATCAGGAAGGAAGGGGTTTGTTCCCCACATGATTTCCCACGTGCTGTCAGAATATGGTATGAAACTAAGCCCACAGGTGGTTCTGTGAGGTGGACAAAAGACCAGGATGGCAGGTACCAACCATGTGTAGATATTTACATGCGCCCACAACTAGGGTTGGATTATGTTCATACAATTCCTAGAGCAGAGCTTAGCTCTAAACCCCAATCAAACACATCTGAGTAAATAAATTCTACACGTGTTCATGTATACACACAGTATTTACGTTTTAACAGTAACAAACGGTAATGATTCAAATGGTTCATTAGTTGGAGCGAGTCTTTTGTTCATAAATCGGACTAAAAAGAACCGTTTGCAAGAATCATTTGTTCGTGAGTCGGACCATAGACACGTGTATATATATGAGTTGGACTGTCTGACGGTATTTCGCGAAGACAACTTAATAAACTTCTCATAAAGTAGGCCTATCGACATTCGAGATACAGGTCCGTGTAGGCCATAACATATAAATGATAAGGATGTCGTTTTAAATAGTTAACGTTAATACAAAGAAGAAATCATCAGACTGATTCAAACGGCTTTTTTTTCAAAATATAAGTTAAATATCGTCTTTATGGCCGGCAGCGCGAAGACAACTTACTAGAAATTGTTTTCTTGCCTTTCAGCTGTCAGTGCCGCCGTTTTATCATCACATTCAACTCGAAATATAATCTTGGTATTACGTTATTTTGCTGTATATATTGTCATAATTCATATTTTTAAAATTAAAGAATTCAACTGAATATCGCGACGAAGAGTCCACATTTTCACCCAGTTCTACCCACACACAACCATATCCGGGTTCTAATATGCCACATCTTTATCTTTTAGATGCTGTGTATATACCATGGGCTCGCCTATCAACAACAGAGCCCTCTTCCCTTGCCAGGAGCCACCTGTTGCCATGTCAACGTGGCAGGCGCGTGTGAGAGCTCCGTGTGATTGCACTGTTCTGATGAGTGGTGAAAATCAAGCCTTTCCTAAGCCTGAGGAGACAGGTACAGTTAAAACCCTTACTCAGCACTTTAGAGTCACGGAGGTGTAATTTAATGCGCTAATTTTATGATGGAAAATGCTGAAGTCTTTTCTTTACTCCGTTCAGGTTTTCTGCAGTGGGATTATTATGTTACAATGCCAATGCCAGCCTCTACCTTTACCATAGCGGTAGGGCAATGGCTAGAGGCTGGAGTAAACCATTCCAACTTTGAAGTGGAAAAAACGGACAAACCTTCTGTCAAAGAACTCAGGTATCTTGTCAAATAAGTAACTTTTAGACGCAGTCCAATTATTAGCTGCTTTGGTTAACGTACCAAAAGTAACATAGGCCTACATTTCAGTGCTTATAAAACATTGCATGTTTTCAGTGCTTTGTTTTTGTTTGTTGAAAATTAATTACAGGTGTATTAAATATTCAGCTTAAATCTTTATAAAACATTTTTTATGATATGTAGTGATGATGCTAAATTACTATGCATTCTATTGATAGTCATCAATATTTCCATATTGCATTGCTATTGGTCTTCTTTCTCACATCTGTTTGCATACTAAACTGCGATCTGTCTTTGGTTTCTTGCATATAACTTTAGCATATATGTAACTTTTAGTGCAGTTGACAGAAAACTAGACATGGCAGTGTCCTCAGTGCGGTATTTCTTTTACTGTATACTAAATCAAAGCCTAAACGTTTATTGTTTGTAGTGTATTCTGCTTGAATATTTGCTTCTTTCTCTGTATTGCAGTTTTTCTTTGGACAGCGACAATCAGCAGTATGTTTGCTCCCACATGGACTATCCCTGTCGCTTCATGCTCAGTAATGCCAGGGCTCAGACTGTTATTCCTCACCGGGTATTTGCCCCACCCTGCCACCTGCAGAAGGCAAATGACATGGTTTTACCCCTACTGCCTCTCTGTCTGACTGCAGCCCACTCTGTTCTTGGTGTCCATCCATTCTCACGTCTAGATGTGCTCATTGTTCCCTCAGGGTTCTCCAGTCTAGGCATGGCCAGGTAAATGCTTCATTTCTCTTAAATAAAATACATGTGTAATCTGTAGCATGCAGCATTCTTAAAGGAATATCAAGGGGTTTTACTGTGCAATAACAGTAACTGGAACTTTCTAAACAACAAAAGGACAAAATGCAGAAGAAAATCACAAGTTAATGGTGGCCCATATAATTCATACACTTTATTCTGAGTTTTTTTTGGCAAAGAGTTGCATTCTTTTCATCATTATATACAGTAAGAATATTGCAAACAACAATCAGGGGATTTTTCTCAAATTCTCTTTTTGTTTTTAATGGAAAGTCATACAGATGTGCAACAAAATGAAGATTTTGTTTTATTTGTTTTCACCACATATTTTTCAGTTATTTGTCTGTGAAAACCAAACTTACTTCTATATTCAAACTTACTTCTCTTTATTAACTGTAAGCCTTTCTACTCGCCGCGGGAGTTTTGCTCGTTTATTCTCGTGAATGTTTACATTCCTCCGCAAGCGCACGTGAGCACAGCGTTACAGATTCTCACTGATCTCATCACAGAGACTGAGCGACAACACCCGGACTCTGTTTTAAT
>JAUCMS010000145.1:12307089-12318458 GCA_032357445.1 Enteromius radiatus | reverse complement strand
AGCTCTGTCACAAGAACAAATTCCTCGTATGTGTAAACATACCTGGCAATAAAGCTCATTCTGATTCTGATTCTGATATTGGTTTTCACCAGTTTTTGCACGCACCTTCTCAGTAGCATGTTGCTTAATACTGCATAAGAATAAGTTTAAATTTTTCATCGACAGCAGTAAACTAAAACACTAAACCCCCTTATTTAGTCTGCAAAGCAGAGGTTTCAGAAATCAAGTACTCTGAATATCAAGTCATCGCTTGGCAGCTGTGTCCATTAATTCCCTTCTGGCCTTTTTGCATTGCCCTCCAGGATGCTGCAGTTTTCATGAATTGGCCGATTTAAAGGCTCATTTTGGCCAACCGTGCTGTTTGTTTAGTAGTTTAGGTAGCTTGGGGTGTTGAGAACCTGTTGGATCTGTTTAAATGGCAGCAGTGAAGCCCATTTTCCTTGCTCAGGAAGGTCACTACTCAGGAAATGCTAAATGAAGTGTGTGTGCACTGTGTTTTGTTTGTGTTTACAGTATACCAAGCTTTGAGGTTTTTTTTCAGATCAGTACTTGACTAGAATTTGATGGAATTTCATGCATTGTGCAAGTTCCAGGGAACCAACCACTTTGGATGTAAGCAAACAGTAGTAAAGCAAAAGTCATTTGGCTAACATACACAGGGTGACCACAGGTCTTCCCGTATTTCCCACCATCTCCCTGTCCAGGAATACGTATTCCACAGGATATGAGGTCATTACCCGGTGGCCCAGGCTGGTTCCAGCCATTCACTGAGAGAAAATGTCACATTCTAATTAGCACTGGGCAAGCATCTTAACAGTGGTCACTCCTGTTTTTCTTTTCCTGAATTAGGTACTCCTTTTCTGCTTGAGCTAATGTGAAGCACAGGATTTTTTTGGTCAGGGGAGTATTTAGTTGCCTCACCATTTATTATAGCTTGGTTTTATTAGCCATCCTGCGATAACTGCCAGTGGATGACAGAAATATGTCTGTGTGTGAGAGAAACAGATACTTATCTTCCCTCTTTTTTGCCCTGTATGGGTCAGCAGGAGACAGACGGTTGCCCCCTCTCTATGGAATGGTACAGTCCTCCAGGCCTTTCTTGAAGCCCAAATCAGAGCAAAAAAGAGTAATCAACAAAGTACATTTGGGGCCAGGAGAGGGGCACTTTGAGATGACGATCCCCCAGGATGTTGGAGAGGATGTGTGGATTATTCCACAACAAAAGCCTTTCGCTCCTGGAACCACTTCAGAGACAGGAGCTGTTTAATCTGAAAATTGGGAAGTATGTGGGCCCAAATCCTTGGGGCTGAGCCAATATCTGCTTTTATATCATGCTTGTTCATTTGCAGCTGGGGCTTTGGCCGTAGCAGCGGTGCTCCTGGTGGTTCTCTGGAGGGAAGGAAGTAAAGATTAAGAAGTCAAGAAAGGCCAGGGCTGATAGTGTGTGCTGTGCTTCCTCCCAAATACCCGTATGACTGCTGTCCCAGTGTACAAAAACAGCAATTCCACTGGGACGTTATTCTTGGCTCGATTCCTCCGAATCTGATTTGTGAAATCCTAGAATCTGATGACAGGCTTTTTGAAGCTTGAGGAAATATTTCTGCGAAAGAACATCACACTTCCATCCTGTGTATTGCTGACCGATCACGTAGGGTTGATTCTAGGCCTTGTCGGCTACGAGACCATGACGTAAACGCGAGATACTCGTATCTTCAGATCTTCAGAGGAAGGGCACAGCACTTTCCTCAACTTTGAAGGCGGTCACTTTCTGTCCCTTAACACCTCTTTTACGCCACAGCAGGACATAGTTGGAATACTTTATGTGCCAGATGTGCAAATATGGGCATTGGCTGCTTTTCGGTGAGGCTAAGGGCTTCTAGATCTCAGAGAAAACCCATTTTATTGTGTTTTCCTACACTGTGTCAATGATGTAAGGTGTTCAGTGACAGTAGGTGGGTGATAGTTTTATCTACTGATGTCTTTTGATGTAAGATCCAAAACTTCTTGTTGCAGCTGCCAAAGTATGTATTAAGTCATCACTGAATTGTTGCTGTATGGTAAGACAAGCACATCACAAGTAGTGCTTTTGGGAGAGATTCAAATGTGTCCACATGAATAACTTGCATAGAGAGATAGGTTAAAGGAATTTATGCTTAGTATTATTCATCCAGATGTTCTTATGAGTAATTTCCAACTCACTTGAAGTGCATTTTGTGTACTTTTACACTGTATAAATAGCTCATCTCGGTCAATTACTTAGCAATTACTCTGCTGCTGAAACTAACAGTTGACCTTATATAGCCTGTTAGCTCTGACTGAACTCTGAAGCGGTCTGGACCAGCACCCAAAAGAGCCGGAGTGATCCGAAGAGCAAATTGGAAAAAATATGCGGAACATGCCTTAAAAATCTTCAAACTTAGTTGCGTTTTAGAGTCGGTGCAACTTCAGCTCAATTGACAGGACACGTGGCTGTTATAAAGTTGATTACCACAAAAATTAAAGTTAGTTCACCTAAAAATAGATTGTTTTTAATTCATTACTCACCCTTTTGTCATTCCAAACCCATAAGACTTTTGAGACAGGAAAGAGAAGGAAATAGTCGAAGTCATTATTTTTGTCTTCTTTTGTAATTTGTTTTTGCAATCAACATTATGCCAAAAATACTGTTTTTTAGCTTTACTATTATGAACATTTAAATCAGAATTTTCACAACTCTACAGTACAGTATATGAGTGGATGATCTGAATTTGAGCAGTTTTCAGGGCAGAAATGTATTTCAGGTAGACTTTTATTTGTTCGAGCTGAAGGAAAGAGCAGGTGGTACATTTTGCCCAGAGAGCTGGAGACCTTCAGCTTGGCAGACCATACTCTTCATCACCTGAACAGGTAGTCAGCAATTGAACAGAAGGAATAAAGAAGAAATTTGGCTCTGTTTCCCTGAGGTGCTACGTTTGCTGTTCAAGAGCTGCTGAAGGTAGGGATATTCAAGGTTAATCTGAGGTTACTGCACTCGCACATGCTTTTCAAGACCTTTATACGCAGAGTAGGACAAATTAGCTTTAAAGTGATTTTGGTGTTTGGTATTCAGTGCAGTTATGATTATGTAAATTCTTCAAAGATTAACAATATACAATTTTTTTTCCCCCCTCAGAAATATGCACCACCCACACGCAGCAAATTTGGGATTCGGAATGTTTAAGGGCGAATTAATCATCCTTCTTACATTCTGACTCACTAGAGTATGTTAGATTACAGAAGCATGAAAAATTATTGGATTTTGGAGTTCTGAATAACACAGGCATTATGTGGACCGAGGGTAATGAAAAAGCAAAAACATTATTTAAATGTAGACTCACATTTTAATATCAGTGAGTTTGTGGTCGCATGAAATGCTCTCATTATAATCAGGCTGCCTTTGGTTGTCAAAATTGGTTTGTGCCTATTCAAATATTATATGCTTTTCCTATCGTGAGGGAAGTACTGATTAGATATTCTGATTGGGCCACAAATGAATGTCTCGAAAAATGAACTAGTGCCACTTTTCAGCAACTCTTCTGTTTGTAATTGGAGACTCTGGCTTAGATTTTTAGGGTATTTTCAAGGTGTTTTAGTTTAGTTGTGTGTGTGTTTACAGGTAATAACTGGATTGCAGGAACTCCAAGTTGATTTCCTTGCTGACGTGCTCTTTCTGCTGTGTTAAAATGACCATATGGGGAAATGAAAGTAAAGTCCCTTGGGTGCAGAGCGTAATGTGGACGACGGATGTGAAGCTTTTGGAATGTGCTGGACTAGCCAGGGAGCTCAGGAGGCTGAGATAACACCACTTAAATAGCCCTTTCTCTCGCTCTTTCTTCTCGCTCCCTCTCTCTCTCTCGCTTCACTTTCTTGTTTCACTCCTCTCTGATTGCTGAGTAACCTAAGAAGTGTGTGACAGAGAGCGTCTTTCAGACCAGGGGGACTTTGGCACGAAAGACAGCTGTTACTCAAATTGTCAAGGATGAGATGTTTTCTCCGGCGAGAGTCCACAGAGAGGGTTTTCTGTCCCTCCTTTGGCTGCGTACGTACAAAATCCACTGCGAGCGAAAGAATTCAGAGCATGCCTGCACCTGGAGAACAGGGAAGCATGTTTAAAAGGCAGATATAGTTCTACGATTTTTGTCTCTATTAGGCTGTTTTGACTTCATTAGGCGCTCTTTCGGTTTCCTGATCTCCTCGTCTGGATCTATGTGTTCTGTAAATTCCTTTTTCTTTAAATGTTAATAAGCAGCATTCGATTTAGCAAGTAGGTTGTTATTAGTGCTACATTCCTGCGTTGTTATCAGGGGCCCTTGCTTCCTTGCTTTATCTGTCTCACACTTAACCCCTTTCTGGAAATGCCTGAATCACACTGCTATTTACCCGCCACATCTTCATTGACGGAAAAATTGGTGTGGTTTTAAACCAGACTCATATTCTCCACTGTAAATGCTGAGCCATATAGGAAAACAAATGGATATAGCTGTGTGGGACAGAATGTGCGTCTAAATGAATCAAATCTGTATGGCACAGAGAGATTTTATTTGGCCCTGGGGCTGATTTAAGGCAGTAGGAGTGGCAGTAGAAGCTGGTAAACTAGAGCAAAGTGTGAGGTGGGGAGCCATTACCCAGCATCCCTGGAGGAGCATCTACCATACAAAAATCCAGAATGGATGAGCCCATTCAAAGACTGGGCAGATGTCCCTGCTATGTGTATACTGAATCACTCGATGACACCGTAATGGTGCCTGCCATTGTGTTTAATCTGATTCTCCAAGCCAAGAAAGCCGCCTTTCTTCCCTCAGACCTCCAACCAGACACAAATATAACAAATCTAAGCACAGAGAATCATTAGAAGTCTGTAGCAGACTAGGACAGGGTGTTATTACTAGATTTGAGCTAAACGTCCTTCCTGTGGAGTCAGGCTAAAACCCAGAGAGAGAGAGATGCAAAAAAGAAAAGCGTTCAGAAGAAATGTTGACATTGTGGTTAACCAGTTAAAGTTGTATAGACTGTATTATATCACATTAATATTGTGATTCATTTAACCAACCTAAATCGTTAAAGTGGTGCATCGTTACTCAAACTTTTTTGACTGTCATTGATTAAGCCACAAATTATGTTCCTTCAGTCTAATATATATATTTATTTATTTATTAAATTAAATTTCTGAGAAGTTTTGAAATTGCACTTAGAGCTTCTTATACAGTAGCTGAGTGGCACAAATGCTAAAATGGAAGAGTGCAATGGAGCATGGTCAGTAAAGCTGAGGAGCCTGGTCAGCTGAAAACCAAAGTTGTTTTGGCCTTGAAATAAGCTAATATATTTTTATGAACACTTACAAAAACAAACTTGTATTGAGAAAGCAAACAGGGTCACTTTTGATTTCATGTTGTCTTTTCTGTGTCCTTCATTCCACACGTGCCAGAAATCTGCATTCTCAACCAGTGACTTCATTCATAATATAGCTTTGAACATTGGAAGGAAGCTCAGATAATGGAGCCTCGCACACTGTAAGCTTTGCATAAACATCTGCTGCTGCTTCTCAGTCCGGATGGTCTTTCTGGCGCTGATGAGCGCCTCCGGCTCTGTTTACGCACACTCCTCAGCAAGCCTCTGAAACGTTAATGTGGAGCAATCAACTTAAAATGGTGCCATGAGGCACTCCGTGATAAACATCGTCAGCGATGCGAGCGAGGGTCTATTTTCCAGATTTCCCACTCGTACGGTTGGTAGAACGTCTACATATGGATTGCATTGTTGTGGTGATCTGTAGCAGGCTGTGTTTGCTTCATGGAGCGTATGCTACAAATCCTGATAGTCTCGCCACAGCAGCGGTCTCTGTGTGTGGGTATTTATTCTCAGGATTTCATGTTTGACACATGTGATCTACCCTAAAAAGGACTGGCATGCAAAAGGAGCCCCACAGGGCCTACAGAGAGAATCACACCTCATTTTGCAGCCCCACAACCTAATCTACAGTCTAGACAGGAATACCACCCATTAAAGCCCGAAAGCCAGGAAGAAAAGGTCTGTGGTAGATCAGTTTTGTTCTGCGAGGTTCTTCCAGGTTTTTCCATCTATAATAAACTCATGCAATCAGACTGAGGAGAGTCGGATATTAAATAAGAGACAAAAAGAAAGAACGAGCGCAGCCAGCACATTAATAGAGCCACTTTGAGGAGACGGGAGGTGATAATAAATATGGCTCTGAATGTCTGAAAAAAAACATATTTAGAAGAGCTAAACAGCTGTTGGTCTCCATTGACTTCGAAATCAATGGTGACCTTCAACTGCTCGATTAACAGCATTTTTCAAAATATCTTCTTTTATGTTCAACATAAGATAGAAACTCATACAGGTTTGGAATGACATGAGGGTTAGTAAATGATGACAGAATTTTCTTTTTTGGGTGAACTTTCTCATGTATACATGACGCAATGCATTAAAGTATTAAACTCGTATTAAACTCATAAACTAATTATTTTGATTTGATCAATGTGCATTCATACTGTAGAGGATGTTGATGAGCATCATTGCGTTATCTAGGTCATTTAGTGTCATTTTTGTCTGAAATTATGCCAGTCTGGTTTTTGCAAAGCATTTACGTGACATTTAAAAAAGGCAAACTATTGCTTTAGCCTCACTAAAATTGAACTTTTCAAAGTGCATAGAAGCCTGCTTATTGACTCACTGGAAGCTTTCAAGCTTGTTTAGAAGTCTGTTTGAGCAAACTTGATTTTCATGCAAAACTTATAAAATGGCTTTGTTGTACATTATAATATCATATGACTATAGGTTCATGAGTGTGCAATTTTTGCTGTTAAAAACTAATAAGGTTGAAATGATGTTCCAGGCATAACCACTTCTGCTGGAGGAAGCTAGCTAAACAAACTCAGAGTTTGAGAGTAGGTTTAGAGTTAACAAAACCAAACAGATCAAGCCTGGTTTAAATAATCATTGGGCTCAATATAAACTTTCTCTGTCAACTCAGTGTTGATTAAGAGTTTGTGAATAACTCTGATACATGTGTACCTGAAAGTGTGCCACGTGCAACTAACAGCCAATCACGTGAAACATGGAGAACGTCAGTTTGATTCACTTCTTGTGAGAGTGTGCCACAATTCACTTTCTTAAGATTAAGATATAATAAGTTTATTTACATTTACAAAAACCCAAACCAGCTTTGTGCAACAGGCCTCTGCAGACAAGCAACAGTATAGCTGTTGAAGCACATGCAGTAGTCGATTGTTACCTCACTTGCGTGTGTGATTAATTTTGGCCTTCTGGTTTTGTCCTCAATAAGGTCAGTGGAAAGATTAGACTCATATTATATCAAATTGATTCTCCTTGGACTAAATAAGCTTTCCATTGATGTATGATTTGTTAGGAGAGGACAATATTTGGCTGAGATACAACTATTTGGAAATCTGGAATCTGAGGGTGCCAAAGAATCTAAATACTGAGAAAAGTTTTGATATATTTACAGTAGAAAATAGACAAAAATATCTTCATGAGACATGATCTTTACTTAACATCCTAATGATTTTTGCCTTTAAGTTTAACAATTATGTTCAATGTAGATGGAAAATGATTTGTTCCCACCAAGTTTTCCTCCTCCATGAATCTGTCATTCCACATTGAGAGGAATATGATGATGATTTTGAAATCTGAACCATTACATTCCACTTTCAGTGTTTCCTCTGGTAATTACAGGGCAGGTGGTGATATCCTGTTCTTGGATGAAAGGACATGAATCCGCTGTCTTTCAGTAAAGGTATCTTACAAGAAATGTTGCAGTGGTTTATTGATATGCAGTACATGTGCTTGCTTGTGTGCGCCATAGTGTAAAAGAGAACATGTGTAGTTCAGTTTTGGATGAACTTTTCCCACAGTGTATGTGCAATATGTTTTCTGTCTGTCCATCTGGCAAATAGTTCCAGTTATTATTGTTTTGTTGTGTCAACCCGGTACCTTGTCAACATGATTTTAGACTGAAAACACAAAAAAAGTGTTCCTCTTACTCTTGTAAGTCGTGTCATGTTAGCCAATCAGGTTAGAGCTTGCTATAGTGTGAAATTACTTTCCATTTTGTCATAAATATGCATCAGTGCTCCATGTGTAAAAGAGAGGCTCTGTAGCTGCTGAAGAAATCATTTGGATAGTGTCCACTTTTAAAGAACAAGCTTCTGTTGTTTAACAATTATTCTTAACAGCGGTGGGCATTTTCTGTCATCTATATCCAGAGACTGGGTTTTTTCTAAGTCCCTTAGCTCTGCTTTAGAGAAAAAAACTCTTAGGGCCCACAGAATCCCTTTAATATAACATATTGATGGCTTTAGGGAGCCATAACAGTGTGAATGAAAGGCATGCCTGCCACCTTCAACTCAAGAGTCAAGGCCAACCTTTTTTATTGATTTCCTGCTGGTTGCTGTGGTCATTGTGTAAAGAAAGCAACAGTGAGGATGGAAAAAAAAAACAACAAAAAAAAAACTTTTTCCAGACCCAGGCGAGGTGAACGTCTGGCTCAAAAGGTAAAAAGACATTCATAAAACTCTCCGATTATTTTATCAGGTTCATTTTGCGAGGGGAAAGAAGTGCTTGAGGCTATCTATGGCGGTATGTGTCACATTTGAAAAGCATTATGTGGCTGAGCTGAAGCCTTAGGACACAAAAGAAACGGGTTTGTTTTTCCTGACTCGTAGGAACTTTGTTTGGAACATGGTCTTGATAACAGCCCATTTGCTGTACGAAACACACAAAGCTATCTGGTTGAAAAGGTCACTCAAGGTAATTTTGGGTGAGGAGGCAAACAATACCATATTTCATCTGGTTTTATGTGCAGTCTGAATCCTGAGGTCATGTTTTTTTTCTTGCACAGTTGAAAGAAAGAGCCTTATCGTCCAGTGGACAGTTTTTCCAGTTTGCAGTGTTGTCATTCAGCAGATTTCATAGTGGAACTTAGCTCAGTAACATCTGACGGCAGTTTTACATCTTGTAATTTGCTGCTATTAGCAAATGCACCCGGATTGTTTGGTAAAGGGTGTGGCACGGGTGGCTACTCTGAAATCCACTGGCAGCAAACAAGCCTCATTTTGGCTGAGAGCTCCACCTCCTTAACGACAGTCTGTCTACAGAAGAGAAAATCCTGCACTTTGATGTTCTTTCAGGGTGGCTGAGTTTTATAACATGTTATAACTAGATCAGAGTTGAAGTCAGAGCTCCACGTTCTCAGCACCCACAGTAATGTTATAACCAATGATTTGTTAGTAGACCAAATACAACCATGATTTTTATGCCTTGTTTCTTTTTTTAAGTTTCTTCTTTTTTTACGGAAGAAAATAAACTGTGATTTCTCATGTCTGTGTTTTTTTAGTCCACATATCGTGTTCCTGTCTCAAAGTGTGCTATCGGGTGAGAGGAATCTCTGCGGGGCGAGATTGTGCCATGAAATTGCCCATTCTTGGTTTGGGTTGGCCATTGGCGCACGGGACTGGACGGAAGAATGGATCAGCGAGGGTTTTGCCACTTATTTAGAGGATGTTTTCTGGATACATGTTCAGAAGGTATTGCAATAGAGAAGTTGAATATTTGTGTCAGGCAAAGAGTCAACTTCCCATCCATTGCTTTTTCTTGTAACCTCTCAAACAGCAAAAAGCATCTTAAAGGAATAGTTCACCCAGAAATTAAAATTCTGTCATTAATAACTCATATAGACTTCAATCATATTGAAGTTAATTGTCTGTGTTTTAATAAATGGCGCAGACACATGGTTTTGTTTACTACTTGTACCGAAGCGTGTGTGACGCTTGCAGTGATATTAAAGGGTTAGCACATGCAAAAACTTAAATTAGCATGTATTATAGTCATCCTCGAGCCATCCTAGGTGTTTATGATTTTCTTCTTTCAGATCTATCCAGTCGGAGTATTAATAATTGTCCTAATTATTCCAACCATTACTATTGCAGTGTGTTGGTGTTTGTCTTTAACCGTCCAACACGCGTTAAATAAAACGCACACATGGTTAATAAAACATGCCTCACACAGCTTACGTTACATATTACATTTGATTTATTTATAACTATCCCTTTAAATCGTAAATGCAGTTTGATTACCGAAATTCATTACACACCTGTTAGAGCACATGCTGACTGGTCAGAGTATAAAATGAGCTTGAAATTAAATTTTCAACATTAACTGGAAGACTTCACTTCCTGTAATGACTGAGACAGCTAATAATGAGTCACAAACTCGCGCTTGCGGTGTGTGCGTGTGCTTCACATCAACACAGCTCTTCAGTTCATTCTGAATGTATTTATAATCTGTGTTCGCCGGCTCTGAATTGAAAACTATTGTTGTGCTAATGGAATGTTTCCAATACATATTTCAACAAGCACCATTTAAAGCTGAAGTGTGTAATTTTATTGATGTTTTCAATGACTTTCTCTTATCCTAGTTTAATATGCAGAGGCCGCTATCAGCAGGTCATTCATAGGTTGATTTCCCCGAAGGGTGTAAACACTGCACTCTGTGGCGCTATCAACACATTGCTCATTTGTTGGAGCATCCTTAACAGCCTGACAACAGTTACATTGGCTTAACCAATAGCATGATTCTGGGGCGGGACAATCTATTTGTCTGACCATTGGCAGATGGGGGTATGTTTGGGTGGAAACTTGTTTCATTAAAACAATCATTAGTTATATCTGATAGAAGGTGCAGAAATTCCACACTTCACCTTAAATGTTAAACTTTTTCAACACAATGATGCCTTCCTTTGTGTTTTTTATTCTTTTCTTTTACAGTTGTTTGCTTTCGTTTGTTCTCTTTTTCTCTGTCTTTCTCAGTTGGGTTGTAGAGAGTCTGAAGAGCAGAGACAGTTAAAAGCTCTGCTGCGCTGGAGGAGACTGAGTGACGAGTTACAGAACTCTGAAGAAGAGCTGCAAGTCCTCAGGTATGATTGACTATGTCTCTCACTCACTTTTTGCTTTTCTCCTTCTTTAACTCCCAATCACTCCTTATTCCATTATCTGCACACATAACAATTCACAAAAGAACCTAAAGTTTATTCTTAAGAGCAGTTTTGGACCTAACACGTCTTAGTTATGATATAGTCTTACAATTCAAGCAAGTACTGTATCTGTAGCCTGATTACAACATATTTAATTTACTATATAATTTCATGCATCTTTTGTTATTTCCTTCACTAATTTGATTTCTTGTATGCACTACGATTGCACTAACCCTAACAATACTTACGGGGTAAGTATGATTTATTAGCCTGGCTTCCGTGACTATAAAGCTCATACGAGCTTAGTCTGGCCAAGCTGCCTTACTATCCGCCTTCTGGGAGG
>JAUCMS010000145.1:12295435-12306989 GCA_032357445.1 Enteromius radiatus | reverse complement strand
ACGTTCCCTGAAGGAGGGAACGGAGACGTTACATATGGGAACTCGCCAGAGAGACCTTTGAGCTTCAAACAAAAGGCAATTGAATATTGGCTTGCACAAATTGCATTCAGGTGCACCTCATCACTGTGAGTGTATGAATGCCGCGTATCTGCAGGTTTTCGCTGAAGAGCCGAGCTTGCGTCAGCACGACCCCAGAGTCATGGCACGAAGGTGTAACATCTCCATTCCCTCCTTCAGGGAACATGGGTTACATTCGTAACCCAGACGTTACCGTGAACCGCAGAAGGGGTCAATGTCGAGGCAAGATCAAGACATTACAGTACGTGTCCTTCAGGTCGATGGCTGCGAACCAATCCTGGCTCCGAAGGCATGTTAGTATGCGTTTCGGGGTGAGTATTTTGAACGGCAGCCTGAGAAGGGACCGATTCAAAGCTCGTAGATCCAGGATGGGTCTCAACCCACGCTCTTTTTGGGCACGATGAAGGACTGTAAAACCCTGACCTCATCTCGGCTGGAGTGACAGGCTCTATTGCATCCTTCGCCTGTAGGACTGCAACCTCCGCACACAGGACACCGGCATCCGTGTCTGAGCGGACAGTGGTGTAGGCACATGAGGCACCTCCAAACCGATGCCCTCAGTGGCTCGGAGGAGCATAGCCAATCCGATGCGGGTTCCGCCTCACCATCTGACTCAGCTTCTGATGCTGCAGAAGACATCACTACCTTTCAGGGTGCCCCGAAGGGCACACAGGGGGAGCGGTCTCCTCCGGGAAAAGCAGGGGACTACGTGGTGGGGCAGAAGTCTGTGGGGTTTTTACACCAGACGGTACAATTTGCACCGTCACCACCTTGGCGTGGCAGCCGCAAACTTGCTACAGTCCAGCGACCTGCCACGGGAAGGATGCGAGGGGAGACGTCTCACGAGTGAGAGGCAGGTCCTCAACGTAGCCATGGTTATCCGTTTACAGTGAACGCAAGAACCATTGACCAAGGCTGCCTCAGTGTGTTCTCGGCCCAGACACGTGAGACAGTGATCGTGTCTGTTCGAAGAGGTGAGGAAACTCCCACACCCAGAAACACACGGTCGGATCGTCATTCCGGAGAACGCTTCACCAACTGCGAGAAATTACTCTTTTCTCCTGGATTTCCCAGGGAAGACCTTTCATGGCAACTCCGTACACGCAGTAGGTCTTTGCTCACTGGAATGCAAAAAGCTGGCACAGCTGCCCTTAAAAAAGGCCACCAACTCACAGGATCCGCTGACAGCTGCCCAGTGCTCGCTGTCAGACGAGAGAGCAGGAAATCGCAGGAACTATTTTAAGTAAATCTATCGCACTCCAACTTCAATCCGAAAGCCGAAGGGACCTCCAGCTCAGAACGGCGAGGCTCTGAAGCGAAAAGCTGCAGGTGCACGGCATTCATGCCCTCTTATACTCACGCAGTGATGAGGTGCACCTGAATGCAATCTGTGCACGCCAATATTTATTGGCCTTTTGTTTGAAGCTCAAAGGCAGTTGGTCTCTCTGGCGAGTTCCCATATGTAATGTTGAAGTGATTCGACTGAAAGGGTAACCGTGTATATGCAATCAAATTTCCAGACACTCAAGAAAGATTTATGCAAGTGCTTGAAATAGTTGTGACATTTCACTCTGCAAAGAATAATTTTGAGCATGTAAACGCAAAAGTATTATTTGATATGAGATGTAATGTAATGTTCTCATATGAAGGGCACAGAATCACACAAGGTTATGTAGGTTTGAGGTAGGAGTAGATTAACCCAGCTTAACATTTGTGAGAGTGTGTGTGTGTGATAAAACGATAGAGCTTGTCAGGAATTCAGCTGTTACAATACCAGCAGGTTTTGAAGATCCACCTGACAGCATGTGTCTGGCCCTTCCTCCGCTTCGAGGGGCCCACACCCACTATAATCTCAGGGATAAAGTGTTCAGACAGTCTGGAATAATGCCTGTTTTGTGAATAAAACATAGAAATGTCATGTAAACTATTCAGCAAGTAATACTATGACAAGGAAAACATGTGATTCATGTCTAGCACATTCTCAAAGATGGAACTGTTGCAACATCAAGGTCAGCCTTGCTTTAAGTAGCCTATGTTTTTGCTCTAAAGGTCTGTTTTTACAAGAATATTCGGCACAAAAATGCTATTTGACAGCATGTAACAGCAGCGGCTCTGGGCATGTGACCATGTGTTGCAAATTAATGCTTGCTTTGGTATGAACAGCCGTTTATTTAAATGAATGTTTATTGCCGCAGATATTTGCACCAAAAATCCTTCTGTCTTAGTGTGAACAGGCCTTCTTGCATAGACACCAAGAAACCAATGTTAATAGTTACATAGTTGTAGACTACAACTGTGCTAGCATTTAGACTTTTTAAAAACCTTTTTATACCACTAGATTTGTAGTTATGCTGACACAAAACACTCATTCAGCTGTGAAAAAGTCACTCAGACATCAACAAAAAAGAGTGGACATATGGGGAGACTTTAGTCACTTTTATTGATTTTGACACTTGAGAATATCCGTTTATTTTTCATTCATCTATGCATCCTTCTGGAAAGGAAGGCTGCCTATTGTGTTCAATGAATACCTGTCACCCTTTTCACTGTGCTTCTGTGGGCTATTCCACAAACACACATGCAAAAGACTGTGTGACCAGGAGGAATAATGCATGCCTTTTAAAGGAGCTCACCCTTATCACTCTCTCCCATACAGTGAGAGAAAAGAAAGAGAGAGAGGAAGGCAGGAAGACGTTGCTCTTTATTTTTGGAGGGGAACCAAATGTAAGCATCAATAATGTACAAGCACAAGTGAGTGTCCCAAATACAGAAAGAAGGTAGCTGAAGCCTTCACTGACTCCACTAGACCTGTAACTGTATCCTGGAGGAACTATAACATTGGTAAATTATTATTTATGTTATAAATTGTATGCAGTTAATTTAGTGGTGGACTAAAAATTCTGTACACTTTATAAGATGATGACCATATGAGTCATGTATATGAATAAAGTGGTCTGAAAGGCGCAACACCTAAATGAAAAGTAAAGATTTAGTTTATTACAGTTTTTAAAGCAGTGAATAAGCTTCACTAGTGGAACAGTTTTTCTCATCTCCATATATGGGAAGGCATCTGTCCCTTTTCCCAGATCTTGCAATATTTCTCTGTGGAATTTGACAGCGTAGACCTGCACTGGGGGCACATGCTCACAGAGATAAGGCATTAGGGCATGATCAGTCATACTGATCTTTATCACCATCAAATCTGTTACACAAAGAAACAAACAAAACCAGGTTATGATGGCTAGAAAAACACTGCACACATATAGCTACACGTCCATTTGTCTGCAAGAAGAAAGTCAAACAAAATCGCTGTTGTCTGTGTTAGCGGCGCCTGAGTATCGACCAAATCTTTACAAGAGCCTTTTATTGGCAAGACCAGTTAATCTCCCAAAGAAGATCAATAGTTTTTAACCGAGGTCGTCATCACACGCAGAGATGGCCAGCACTCATAGCTCTGTTTGTCTCTCGCAGTCTACAGTACCTTTGGCCATAGGAAGGAAATACTCCATCGGTCTGAGCCGTGAGAATGAAGCCTGTCTGATGCTTAAAAATATCTGGGAGACATTCAAATATCTAAATTAGCCAGTTTATTCAACAGTTCTCAAATATTATTGGGTAGGCTGTGTTTGTTTTTGAGAAAGTGATTGAATCAGTCATTCAACCAAATTGTTCAAAACACTCGGAAATTGCATACTCGCTTATTATACCAATAATGTGTGTAATATGAATGTAAAAATCAGTGTGTCCTACAGTTATGTTTGTGTATGTATGATGATATGTTTCGTGCTGTAATACATTGAAGTGAAGTATTCATATCTGGTTGCAACCTGGTTGAGTCACTGAATCATTCATTCAATCGATTTGTTCAAAAACAAACTAAATGTGGCAATTCTGCTTTGGCTTGTTTTGGAACTATTTTCATTTCCTTCATGTTTCTCTGCAAAAATGTACTTGAAGTAAGTGGCAAAAATATGTTGAAAGTATAAGTTACTTCATATTAACTTTTTTGAACTGTTATGTAAAAACAAACAAAAAAAGTACTCTGTGTCTTGTTACAATCATACACAAATCTCAATGTGCACTTACTGTATGCAATAAAGAGCATTACTGTAATCTATAGTGCTCTGCACAGAGAAGCTATCAGGGACATAATGCTTTCATGAATGCAATTGTTTATACACTTAGTAAACTATTAGGAGGACTTTATGTATGCTGATGTAAATGTATTCCTATGCAGAGCACTGTAGATTCAGCACTTTGCCTTGCAATACCTCAGTCTGATTCATGTGGTGTTTGTGTGTTTGCATATGTTTGTGTATTTGCACACAGGCCCAATAAAGAGAACACGGGAGAAGTGAGTGAGTCTGGTGCATCAGTAGTGAAACATGCCCTCAACCCAGAAAAACCCTTCATGCAGGTGCACTATCTGAAGGTACATCTGAAAACTCAAAGCGCAAGGGCTCCTCTGGGATATCTGGAAGTTTCGAGTTGTGTAGATTTGCTCTTTTTTTTTTTCTTCTCAGGGCTACTTCCTCTTGAAGTTTCTGGCTGATCACGTTGGCGAAGAGAAGTTCCTGGACTTCTTTAAAGTGTTTGTGGGAAAATTCCACGGGCAGCTCATTCTGTCTCAGGTGAGCTTGTCCTGAACGAAAGCTGTCTGTTAATTTTGCCAGAGTGCAAATGTTGCTGTTGGACGGCATCTGGGTATTTTGGCCAGTGTTTCAATCTCACCGTCATTCCATCAGGTTGTGTCATTGAAAGAATGCACCAGTTTCCCTAAAGGTGTGATACTTAACTCGATTTGAGACTGAGATTTCTGACACGTAGTTGCATTCGGGGTCCAAAATTAATACTCACCTAAGCACCAAATGAGAGTTAAAATTGCTTTTGGTGAATAAAGAAAACTGTTAATAGCTTTTTAGTGGTAACTTATTTAGAAATTGCAAAATAATAAGTATTATAAATCAGATATTTTTTCCACCTCCAGAACTCCATGTAGCAGCACTTATGTGGAATATTCTTGTGGAATTATACAGTATACCAGCACCTGTTACTGTTTCCTGAAGTATTTTTCCCATTCATTAATTTTGTATTTTGTATTTTTTTTGCTAAGAATAAAAATCGACTAAACCAAACAGTAATCCCATGAAGCATTGCAAATGACATCAAAGTAAAATGATGAATGAATATACAACTATTGATATAAATATGAAGAATATACAAACTAGTTTGAAAGCAAGGAGAGACAGTAGATCTGTCAAAGGTTTATGAGTTCCCTTATGGGGAAAATGAATGGAGTTTTTCCTTCCCAGACCCGACAGTTGCGCTCTAATAGTCAAGTACGGCCAAAAGTTCATTGCGGAACTTCTGTGAGACGAATGTAGAAATACAGTACGACATTAATATTTCAGTACTTTTAAACACTGTATTCTCTGTTTGAAGCTTTGATTTTTCACACACTGCTTTCCATTCAAACTTTATTCTGTCTCTCATAGGATTTCCTGCAGACGCTCTTGGACACGTTTCCAGGAATGAGCAGGTATGATGGAATAGCATTAACACTAGCTGTCCAAAACACATGCTCTTTAGTAGCTCACTGAACTCAGCTGCTCTGCCATTGTTATTAGTGTGGGGACTGTAGAGTTAGAGGTATTTAGCTAAACCAAACCCTGCAGGAATCTTTCTTCTCCAGCAAAACGTTTTTCCACTGGTTCTTTTGCCCAAACTCACCCTTCATTTTATCAAATATTTATTTTCCTCTTTCACTGTCTCATCCTTTACATGTTGACATAATGTTGTCATTAAAACTGCCCAAAGATGTGTTATATAGAAGAAATATGAAGAGGCTTATTTGCCCTCAATAATATTTTTGTGCTTTATGGCCGGTGGGAAGCCTAGAGTATGTCTGATGTGGGTCTTTTTCACGGTGAATGATAGCAATCCAGTCTCCAAACTGCTGTCTGTTTCTTTTCAGCGTGATTTTGAACTGAGTATATTAACTGCAGTGTTAGCAGAAAACACAAAATGTACCTCTCAGTAAGTTATTAATATTTAGTCAATAAAATTATAGTTAGTATAGTCAATAATACTGGAGAAAATATGCTTACTGCATTTGATCAGTTCTGTTTGCTTTAAGCTGTATCTAACAATTGATAAATAAGTGAAGTAAGTACCATATTTATTTATTGTTTATATGAATAGTAAATGTTATTTTTGCAGTTTAGCTCAGCATTTTAGCTTTTATTGTTGTATTGAACAGAAATATTAGTATCGTGGCAAACTGTATAACAATCAGCTCTCTTCATTTATTCTTTCGCTTAACTACCAAGGATGTTCATTTTGTCCTTTTCTATCTCTGCTCTCTTGTTCCATCCTTTGCTCTTTTGGTTTCGTGTAGTCTCCATTTGCTCATTAAGGGCTAGCCACTGGCTGATGATTGATTGAATTACATTAAACTGAAAGGTAAGGGCGTTCAATATTTGTGTCTGCTTCTCAGAAGTGTAAACATTCATGGCGGCACAACGCTGGAACAGCAGATTGATGTGGTGAAACAATCACAGATGGGCCTCCTTGTGTCAGATCAAAGACTAATCAATGCTTCCATAGCAAACCGTTCCTCCTACACCGCCTCCCAGTTAAGGAAGTCCATGGCAGCTTCTGTTAATGTGTACCTGATTTAGTTTAGATATCTGTGCTTTTCTTTTGCTCGTTTATTTCAGGGATACTGTGAAATCCCAAATCCGTACAATAAATAGTAATCTGATTTATACGTATGTAGAATATAGTATAAGCTTGGGGGCCTGTAAACAACCACCCAGTAACCACATAAAAACACCCTAGCAACCAAAAACAAACATACTGTAGCAACAAGCTGGAAACCACCCACAACACCTTCTAGGAGAAGTTTGTGTGGGCAGTCTATATATATTGCTAATTCCGAATTTGCTTTAATTTTTGCTTCAAAAATTATGAAGTTTTGACTATACAATAGAAAAATTGGTGTTCAAAAAACAAAAAAATTGAGAACACATGTAAAAAATTATAAAACATACATTTATAAAAAAATAATAGGCCTAATAATATCTTATAGGTGATTTGCACTAATAATAACAAACAAAATGCAAGTAATGCATTTAATAAAAATGACTGATACTTTATTTTCTTGTAAAACATACTTGGGTAATCTTTCGTATTTTTTTTTTAATGCTGACTACAGGGTTTATTTTATTTTTATTTACAAAAATGACAAAAATATCACCAGTTAGTACACTTAATTCTGTTACAAATTGTGTTAGTTGCTATTGTTATCCAAATAAAGGGACAAATCATTTTAAAACTTGAAGGACATCACATATTCATTAGTTTGGTCAAATGATTAATTGTGCCTAATTGCATTCAAAATAAAAGTTTTTGTGTACATACTAGATGTGTACTTTATTTATTATGCCTATATAAATACAATAAAATATTGGCTTGTAAATGTTTATATAAATTCTATCACTTATAAATATAAATAATATATACGTAAAAGTGTTTTCTTAAACATATGCATGCTTGTGTGTGTATTTATATATACTTAATAAATAAACACTGCACACATGTATATTATGTAAACAATTTTTTTTATTTTGGATGCAATTAATTGCGATTAATCATTTGACAGCACTAAATATATATAAATATATTTTATATATATATACAGCCTATTTTTATTAAATATATACATTCATGTGATTGTATTTTTATATACATAATAAATGTACACAGTACACACTCATATATTGCGTAAACAAAACCTTTTATTTTAGAGGCGATTAATCGCTTGCCGGCACTAATATTTATGTATTATGATTTTACCGTAGTAATTTGCATCTAAGGTTTTATGCCAGAAACTATGGTTACCATTATGAATTTTTAAAGGGGTATTGAGTAATCAGTTGAGCTTTGATGCAGCATGCTTTGAAAAGCTGTTCTTCCATTTAAAGGTATTACTTGGACATATATAGCAGCATGAATAATCATAACCGAATAGTTTTTACGTTCTTTTGATTAGCATTTATGCTTCACTTAATGAATCTCAGCATGCTTTTGAGTATTTGCTTGTAGAATGAGCCTTGCTTTTATTCCGAAACAACACGGCAGGACTGTTATTTAGTAATCACAGTCCAGTGAGCTTAGTGATTTGCACTGACACTCAGGGCTTTTCCCTCTTCGATGCTGAGATGGAAATTTCCACCCTTTCTTTTGTCATCACCCAAATGTGCTCAACTGTTGTGTCAAAGGGCCACAAGTGTTGGAGACACACTGTTCCTGTCTGAGACAGTCCATTAGTTGATTATATGTGCTTTGTGTGTGTGCGCGCATGCGTGTGTCTGCGCTCTTGCACGTTAACAAGATTGATTTGGAGTGAGTGGTAAATGACTTCAATTACAGTCAGAGAAAAAAATTCTTTGAGAAGAGAAAAGAAAAGCAAATCTGTACTCTATTGTCACAAGGATTGTGCACCATTCAGAGTTGAATTGAAAATTGCGATTCAAATCAAGATGAATTGAATGAAGCATCTGACAGGGTTTGAATTGGTATTTCAGTTTAACTTCTTAACCTGTGTTTTTTTGTTACAAATGATTTAGGAACAGTAACAGTTTCGTTTATGACAAGAGTGGACCTCAGAAATCTATCATAACAGGAGTTCTGACCTTAGTCACAAAAAGACATCATGTTTTAATAATCATTATAAATTATATATCAGTTGAAAACTTAAAATTCATTCTTTGATAACCATTTTAAAATTGCTTTACTGGGGAAATGTTACTTCAGAATCATATAAAATGTATTCGTTCATGAATTTTAACAATTTAAGTGCACTTTCACATCTATATTTAAAATGGCGGTGACAATTAAGGGCTTAAAAAAGTCAAATTATAATGGATTGAAATTTAAATTTTATTACTGCTTCACGTGTACAGTTATTATACTAAATAACAGTATCAGATTTTATATAATTAAAATCTTATTTGTTTTAAATTAATTTTAATACCAATATTTTCCCACCAGAACATTTTTATAGAAATAGAATTTTGATCTATAATTAGACAATCTTCACATTTTTTGGCATTGTAGGCAGAAAAGTAAATTGTAAATATTATAAATATAAAAATGAAATATTTTGATGACTTAATAGTATTGATCATAGTTTGCAGGAAACAACCTAATTTTTGGCATATGTAATTTAATATATATCTAATAATCTAGTCTAATATATGTAATGTTTATTCTGGTAGAAATAAAGTAGTAGATCAATAGATCAATTTATATGAATCTATAGAGCAATCAATATCAATTTAATTTAGTTTATTAAGGGCACAGAATTATTTGTGTTTATTTCAACCGTATGTTGTAATTTTGAATTGCAATTTAGTAATTCCTTTTGCTGTCATTGCAGATTAACATCCTGTGGCATGTGGCCAGTTTAATTCAAATGCCAACTCATGAACTGAAAGTGTGCCAAATTTTACACTTTGAACTTTGTCCAACCCAGATACTTCCACACTTGCATGTAGACTTTTTGTTAAGTTTTTTATTTTTTATTTGAAGGATTTTCATGAATTTAAAGCACATGAAAGGAAGTCCTTGATCTCTTTCAATAACTACTGAATGTATCTTTTCTCTTTCAGTCAAAGCATCACACTTGAAACCATCTTTTCAGACTGGTTAGATACACCTGAAATGCCAGAGGTAAGAAGAAGAAAGCCAAGACCTATTTTGAGATGTTTGCTTATTAAAGGCAGATTAAATACTCTATGATTATGCAAAATGAATAAAAGCGTGCTTGTTACACAACATGTAAAAGACGTATTGGTGCTACCACTCATGCCTGTCACCTAGAATGTAAAACCGTTTTTAATCCATTTTCTCTTGAGCAATAGAACATAGAGCGTATGCATATATCTCTCCCGGACTGACACTTGGCATGAGTGAAGCAGCTTCCTCCTGCTTTAAGATCCATTTCAACTCTCCAGCATTTCTAAACTAGGCTCTTAAACAATCGATGACTAATATGAAACCATAAATCCATGTTTTTTTCTGTTTAATGTAAGATTTAGTAATCATTTTACAGTTTCTTTCAGATTTTCTTGTGAAGATATCATGTTTCCTTAGAATACTGTTGAGGCTATGTGTGTGCAGTCTAATTTGTTGAATGAAGATTGTAAGATCTTTTTAATGTTCAGAATCGTGCGTTTTATAATACCCAGCGAAGACCACAAAAGCCTTTCTGTTCATCCATCCTGAGTCTGAGTCTCCAAAAATGCATTTGAACATTCGTCTCTCTCCCTTCCAGCAGTTTGTCTCAGTTTTGTGCTTGATTTACACTCGTCCGCCAACTAGACTGATGTGCAGTGCCATTTTCATTGACGCCGTCATTGGATCTAATGACACGTGGCTGCCAAAATCAGCACTGGAACAGTTTTACTTTTGGATAAAATTCTCGTTTTTTCCCCTGTTTGAAGTCATCGCTTTGACTTTAAAAATATGTTCTTCTCGAACGTTCCTCTAAATAAATAATGGCAGGAAGTAGTCGAACCCCACAATAAACAATCACAACCACACACACACACATACAAAAGAGAGGGATGACATGAGAACGGAGCTTTCCTTTTTTTTGTTTTTTCTTTAGACGGCAAACATTTGAGCGAGCATAATAAGTCGCTATATCTGCATTTTGAGGTGGGTTTGAGGCTGGGACAAGCTGAATCTCATGACCTCCCTTGACTCTGCTCGCTGTGGGTTGATGCTGAAAGGATATGCTCAGAGCAGCCTACCAAATCCCAATCCTGACGTGTACCTTTTGTAGAGAAAAGCAAAGCAGCTTTTAGGTCATTAGCTGGGGTGCGGCTGTATGGCAATAGCCATGGTTCAACACATTTGGATTCTCAAAGGCAAATTTATGCTGGTTTTTGACAATTAGAGCTCTGTTCCAAAACATAGCAGGCATCTTTTTGCCTAGAATGGTGTCTTCTAAGGCAGCATCCTAGATCTTTTTTAACAGATTTGAAAAGTATATAACATATAAACAGTTGTGCTGTCAAACGATTAATTGTGATTAATCGCATCCAAAATAAAAGTTTTTGTTTACATAATATACTGTATGTGTGTGTACTGTGTATATTTATTATGTATATATAAAGACACACGCATAAAGCATATATTTTGAAAATATGTATTTGCATGTATATATTAATATTTAAAATATATTTAATATATATTTTTTTCTGAAACATATACATGCATGCGTGTGTTAATACACATAATAAATGCACAGGTCACACACATACATTTTATATATACAAAAACTTTTATTTTGGATCTTGCATTTAAAGGGTTAGTTTACCTACTGTATAACAGTGGTTCTCAACCCTGGTCCTCGCGCCCCCCTGCTCTGCATATTTTGCATGTCTCTCTTTGTTAACGCACCTGA
>JAUCMS010000145.1:12277890-12294890 GCA_032357445.1 Enteromius radiatus | reverse complement strand
GCTCTCTTCTAATGTGCCGATTATCAGAATCAGGTGTGTTAACAAAGAGAGACATGCAAAATATGCAGAGCAGGGGGACGCGAGGACCAGGGTTGAGAACCACTGACCTATAAGACCATCTTTAAGATATTTTTGATGAAAACAGAGAGCTATCTGTCCCTCCATAGACAGCAATACAACTGAAATGTTTCACAACGCATGCGTACGCCTTCCTCTAGGCATAAACAACTGCAGATTACGTTAATGCATTCTTTCCCTCGGTTGTAAACAAGGCTGATTACGTCAAATTTGCTGAAGTGTGCAAATGCTTTACATTGTGATACTCTCTAAAATGGCTCAAGACAGGGGAGAAGAATTGAGTAAATGATGCTATTTTTATTTTTGTTTGCACAAAAAAAAAGTATTCTCTTACCGTAGCTGTCTATGGAGGATCTGATTGCTCTCTGATCTCATCAAAAATATCTTAATTTGTGTTCCGAAGATGAGTCTTAAGGTCTTAAAGTTTTGGAATGACATGAGGGTGAGTAATTAATGAATTTTATATATAAAAATATATATAAATAGTGAAATAACATTCAAAATCATTTGACAGCACCAATAAATAGATATGGAAAGCATATAGCAGCTTACTCCACTTGGCTTGCAGTTGATTTCAGTAGAGTTTAGACAAAAAAAAAACGTATACAAGTTTGGTACGACATGAAGGTGAGTAAATGAATGTGTGTGAAAATGCAGAAGGTAGTTGTCTACCTTCGTAACCATCTGCATGTTTTGGAACTGTTGCCTTAATATACTGCCTCTCTAAGCAGCTTGCTAGGTTTTGGAACACAGCATAGGTGGCATTCACTTAAATGTCAAATCCACTGCCACCGTAGCGATCAGGTGCAAGTTGATGTCCAGTTATTTTAGCACTCAAAAGAGGAGTGTGTGTGTGTGTTTGATGGAAAAGTTTGAAAGTGTGAGTGTGCATTTTTGTCCACATTCTACTTTTTGAGTGTGTGTGTGTAAGCCTAAATACAACTAGAACACAAAATATAGTTCAGTATAGGGCAGTTTCCTTTCTTAAGAAAAATATATAATTCTTGGAAAAAAAAATCTCTATGAGTGACAAACAAGCTGGCAAGAGTAGCAATGAGCAACAGCTAATGAAATCTCACCTCTGTCTAAACATTTTTTTGCACCAATCAGTGTAAAACATCATCCGTAAGCCATTCCTTTGTGGTACTTGTTGACATGCTGTCAAGAATCAACTCTTCTGTTGCTTTGTATGTAAAAGTTTACTAGAAATTTGAAATCATAATTTCAGTCGGTAATTGACAAGCATGTTTAGTTCATCAACGAATCATAACAAGCACAAGACCAGCAATGTGTGTTAAGAAAGTAGGAAGGATCTGATAATTTACCAGATGATAAAGTATAAAACCCATCTCAAGTTCAGACAGAGAGCTGTGAGAGCAGTTAGCACGTCTGTCATCATAAAAAGCAGCTGTCGCTGTTGTGCCGCCAACACAAGGGCAACATCCCACTGTTAACTGTTCAACACCAATTTAGTTCTGAGCGCGCCATGTTTAGGAGTTCATACAGACGTACTAATACAGAAATACTACATTTACCGTATACAATCAGCGTGTACGAGATGGGAGTTTGCGAGTGTGTTTGTGTGCGTATTTTACGAGTTTGGTAGTAAGAGGGGGCTGATTGCAGTGTCTTGCAGGCGCACAAAGGCCTGGCTGTGCCGGGAATGAACCAGGCAATCTGGGCCGTAAAACTGCTATGTGTGGTATCCAAGTTAACAATGGCAGTTTGCAGCCCGAGAGTCAAATTCTGCTCTGCCCACTCTCCCTTCCCGAAAGTGCAAGAGAGTCAAAAAAAACACCCATACATAAACACGTAGACTTTCTTTCTCTTTTCCTTGGAGTAACAAAAATACATTTATTTAACTCTTAAAGTGGCGCACATAAAGCACACAAAGAAGCACTTTGTTGAGGAGAGGTGTGCTACTTCACTAAACAATCTGAATTACAATTTTCGCCTGGAAAGACAATAAATCTGATGGAAAAATTCATAGACCTGCATATAAAGAAATTCCAAGGCATATTTTTGGAACCAGAATGCCTTGGCCAATATTCAAACTGCATGGGAAATCTATGTTGATTTTATTTTTTTGTGTTGTGTGGTGTGGAGTATTTAAATGATGTAAATTAGATTTCTGCTCCCAGTCTGAACAAGACTTGAGTATTTGTGTTCTTTATACCTGAACCAGTAAGTAACCCTCTAGCAACCGATTGATAACCTAGCAACGCCTTGGTGACCAACCACAACACTCTCACACACTTTCTCGAGAAGAGGTATAACATTTTCTTCGGTGTTCTTATTAAACCAGTCTTTTGATGTGCCATGTTCTGTGAATGTAGTAGTACCTGATACCATCACTTGACGTTTTTGAAATGGATAGGGGACATCATTGGCTCTGTTTTCTCTCCTCTTATCTCCCACATGTTTCTTATTACCTGTGAGAGGCCGTGTCAGCCTGTCTGTGAGATCTTTCTATACCTGCCTTTGTGTTTACACACCTCTACGCACACACGGCTCATCAGTTTTAAAGAGACAGTCCCTCTGAAAGCAGCGGCCCCAAGAGAAGTGTGTGTGTGTGTGCCTGCCTGCATGTGTGTGACGGAGAGAAAGAGACAAACGGCCCCTCCTCTGGCTGCACGGGGAGTGAACGCTGTTGATTACAATGAAGCTCTGCTCCCAGACCTTTTACTGCCGCTACTGCCGTCTGCTCTCCCCCACACGCACACCTCATCTCTCTGCCTCCTCCTTTTCTCACTCGCTCCCCTCCTTTCTCTTTCCTCCCTCTCTCAGTGAGGGAAGGTATTCAGTGCGCTGACGGTGCGAGCTTTAATAAGGTTAAGCGCAGCGCGAGCGTGCGGAAGATCTCGCAGGAGTCGCGAGCGAGGATCTTTAGAGGAGAACTCCTCCTTTTCCACTTAATGAGGGGATTTTGTCCTCGGGTTTATCCTGGTTGCAGAGCTTGCTGTGTCGAGTGGTTAGTTCCCATCAAGGAACAAGTGATTCTCTCTCTCTCTCTCTCTCTCTCTCTCTCTCTCTCTTTCTACTCAACATTCTGCTGATCTCTTCCTCTTGTTCAGTGGCTGAGGGACGCCTGCTCAGAATGGTTGCGGACTCCAGCGGTGCAAGAAGTCAAGGGAGAGGTAAAACACTTTTTTTTAAGTCTTCAAGCTCCCATTAAGCACCTGTTTATATATTATTTCCTTTGCAGATTGCTAGTTCTTTACTATATGAGCTGTAGCACTTTGTGTGCTTCATTCATAACTTTTACACCAACTGTGGCACTTCTGTTTTGAGGGCATGTTTGCGGTTTGAGCCGTTTTTATTGTGTAATTGTGGGTAGCATTTGCTGTTTCTTGCACCTGGAGCATCACTCAGTGGCTAAAAGAGGAAATCGCACAGTTAGAAGGTGTATTTTTGGTTTGTGAGAAGTGAAGGATTTTACCCTGATGCTTTGTATGTAGTGTCTTTCAGTCGTGGTATCAGTTTCCCTGATGTTTGAATGACGTCCTTCAGCTTAGAAACTGTTGAATTGAGCTTGTATGTTCTGAGTGCATCACATTTAACTATTTAATGGCCATGGTGCGGCAAGTATTTTACGATGTCTTTGTCTGTCTCACCTTCTCACTTTATCTTTATCACTCTCTCCCTCTCTCCTCTTCCGCAGGTTGCAAAATGGATTCACTTCAGTGGCTCTGGTGGAAAGGGCAGCAAGCGGAAAAGAGCAGGGCCCAAGGTTAACTTCAAAGAGGTAAGACCCCGCCAAGCAGGCTTTAAATAGACCTCATCCCACTCGTTTGTCTTCCCTGCATCTCTCCCTAATAATTTCTACCTCAGCTCTAGATTAGGAAGCATCTGTAGTTATCATGCCTAATGAAGTCTCCCGGCTTCTTCTCTTCTCAAGTTGCTTGTTTAAGCTTCGCACAAGTTTGCACATAGTTTTGTTGTGGAGCACCACTATCAGATTTTAGCGCTCAGATGATGTACTGGAGGGGATTGAATGCTGGAGAAGGGCTCACACATATGCCCGTCTCGTCTGTCCGCCCCTTGGTCGGCCAACAACAGAAGAAAAATAAAATCAAGGCACGGTCTGAAATAGCTTGCACCATGTGCCATGTGATGGCAGTGAGTCACTCCTTTGAGATTTAGCTTCAAAATGGCTGATCTCCTGCCAGGGAAGATACCTGTTGCTCATTCGGTGTGAGTTTATGCGTGTGCATGAGCGTGATGTTTTTTGTGTATTCTTTTTCCTCTCTGTGTTTATCGAAACTTCGAAAGTTATGCATACGTGTATACAGATTCTTCACCCCAACTGTCAAACAGTTTGTCCTGCAGAAACTCACGCACATGTGGACTCTGCACGCCGACTGGCTGTACACCAAACAGTGTGGTCGAGCCTCTATTAAAGTATGTTCACAAATCAGATGGCAGAATTAGCATCATAAACTGCTCTGTGTGTGTGTTGAGCATGTATTGCGTGTTTCATCTAGTGGGATTTCAGGTTAGGTCATCTTCAAGTTTCAGCAGTGATGTAATGTCTGCCCCGAGATCCTGTTTTTGTCACTTTAGTGGTAGGTGTGTATATTTGTGTGTCAGTGGCTGGAGCTAAGAGATTATTCTGTCTGAATATGTCTTAGTGAAAGGACATTCTGTTAGATTTTACAGCTACTAACATCTGAAGTGTTAACCCTTACTGAAAGTATTGTGTGTATAGTACTAATGGCAGATGTTAATTCAGTGGTATTTGGATATGCATTAGGAGTAATAGGATTAATAGTAGTAATAGTAATAGTAGTAATAGTATTATTTTGCTGTTTTTTTGTTAAAATACAATAAAATATTATTTTAGGATTAAGATTATTAAAAGTTATTACAAAAAACTATATAATGTTCTTAATTTTAAGTCTTAACTTCAAAAGATCACTAATAATGTTATTTAGCTTTTTATTTAGTTATAAAATAAAGTAAACATATTGTTTAAACAAATAAAAAAACACATTATATTATTTTCGGATTAGTAAACATTTAAGTACAATTATCATTATTTTATTATTTTATAATGATAAAACATTATAGTCTAATATAATATTTATTTAAATTATTTTATGATATTTTAGGGTTTTAGAAGATTTAACAAAGGTTATGACAAAAAAAACTATATAATGTCTTTTTTTATTTAAAATATAATACAATTTATTTTAAATCTAGAATTTATTTATTAGGATTTTGAAAAATTGCTCAAATATTTTAGGATTGTTGTAATGTTCTTTATTTTAAGTCTTTTAAGATTTTAGATTCTAATATAATATAATATAATATATAATAAAATAAATTCTTTCAATTAGGCCTTTTTGGACCCCATTACGTACCATGTATGGAATAATTGCCTCTTGTAATTCTTGCACCATGGTATTTCAATTAAAGTGAATTATGTACTCACTGATTTATCAGATAAATCAGTTTTCTAGTCATCCTCCAGCACTAGTTGGGGTATTTTTAATATCAACATGTTTTGCAGATGTTAGCTATGAGACCTTCCCACACCAGACATCACTAAACCGGTAGCGAGGTTCAGTCTTTCTGGCACCTGGCGAATTGACACATTTGTTACATGTGACTTCAGAGACCAGTGATGGGGGGTGTATATCGAGAGAGACAGGCCCATGAAAGAGAAGAAAGACCAATTACAGTCCAGTTGGCTCTGTACAATGACCAGGGTGGGGATAGAGGGAGAAAGAGAGAGAGCCAGCGATTGTTTGAAGTGGTGCCATAAAAGCCAACCTGAAAGGAAACACTGGTGACCCCTCCTCTACTCGTGCCCCCTTCCTCTCGCACCACACCCCACCCCCTGCTCGTGTAAGGCAGTGGGAGCCCCTGGCTCTTTCCAGGTGTATTTTATATTGCACATTCATGGACTTCAAAAGCAGGCGCCCCATCCTCAGCTCACCCATAAATCAAGCTCAGGCCTGGCCTTAAAGCGACGGAGGGGCAGAGGGGAGCATGTGGGCCTACAGGCAAGTGCAGCGAACGCTCTCATAGGTAATTACATCATAGGTAATTGGCACTGTTCAGGTCCAGACACCCCCCACTAACCCCACACTGAGATCAGGGTCACTTTAATGTGAAATGAAAGTTTTGGGCCGGAAAAGAATGGGGTTTTATTGCCTCCCATTTGAGTGTGTGTGTGTATGTGTGTGTGTGTGTGTTTGGGGAGTTGCTGTGCTATATTAGTTACGCTTTGTGATAATGAGCTTCATTTTGCTCCATTTTCATCCAAAGCCAAGCTAATGAGAGAGCCTGTCTGCACCGGCTAATCACAGAGACAGAGGGACCGACCTCTAGTATGGTCTCATACATTATCTAGCCTCCCACATAGCTGCTAACCATTTAGACAAGGTGAAATATTGGCATTGAGCCACAGGTGTCCTGTCTGAAAGTCATCACTTTAGCAGATGCTTGTATCCAAAAAGTACATTCATTTTAATTATTTCTGTGGTAGATGCCGAAGTTCTGAACTCAGTCACACTTTATTTTAGGATCCAGTTCTCCCAGCAACAAACCATTAACTATGACTTTTGCCAAAACAAAATCATTTGTTTCTTATTAATAGTTAGTAAGGTAGTTTAGTTTAAGTGTTGGGTATGATTAGGGATGTAGAATATGGTCTTGTAGAATATGTGCTTTATACACCCCAACAAATACAACCCAGTGCTGGGTAAAATATGGACAAACCCAGCAGTTGGGTTATTTTGACCCAGTGGTTGGGCTCCTGCCCAAAAGGCTGGTTTAAACATTTAACCCAACTGTTGGTTGAAAATAATCCAATCACTAATTATTAAAACCAATTAAGAATCTCTAGCATCACATATTTTAATACACATATCTACACATCACACATCTTTTGAATAAATTTAAAGAACACAAACTTTTAATTTTGAAAAAATACTTTGATATGATATGATATTATATTATGTTATTATAGTGTTCATTTTGTAAGTAGGTAGTAGGCTGTACAGTATATATTTAATATCTTGAGTTATTGTTTTTTTTATATATATATATATATATTTTAATTTATAAATGTAGAATAAGTATTATTACATTATTTTTTTATGCTCTCCAAGGCAGTATTTATTATTATTTGTGAAATATTATTGCAGTTTAAAATGTAATGGAATTTTTTTATGTAATGGAAATTGTTGTAATTTTTAGTACAACAGTCTTCAATATCACATGATCCCTCAAAAATAATATGCTTATTTTATTTTATTATTATTAATAATGTTGAAAGCAGTAATTTTGGTGTAGAAACTAAATGCATAAGATAAAGTCTGCCAAAAGTGACACTGTTGCTTTATTCATGGTTCAAACCATAATCTTTTAGCTACCAGTCTAGTTTCCATGTAATTATTGCCATTTTTTTGCTTTCTTTTATAGGGACAGTAAAAAAAGATTTGAAAGATTTGAAACAATGATTCAAACTTGCATCGCTCATTTAACCACTGCACCGCAACCCCTCATCGCATGAGCTAAGCTGATTAGGCAGTATTGTTGGTGGTTTAAGCCAAATTGTTTGTTTAGGGAACAGGTAATCTAAAGGCTAGACACTATAGGAAGTTCCTCAATGCTCTGAGGTTTGGATCTTTCTGTGTATATACAGTGTCAAAGAAAGGAATGCTGCGTTGTCTGAAATTAAGGTCACATTCATGAGTAACATAATCCTTCCCTTAGACTGCAGCGCCTGCAACCATAGTGACACGCAGATACACTCAACTCCTAATCTATATTCTTCATGGTCATTTCTGCAATTCCTTTTTCGGCATTTGTTTTATACGGTCGTGTACTCTCTTGAATGATCGCTGGAATGTAGATGAAAGCTCTTCCTTGCGAGACGATGTGTTTTTGAGCCTAATCCAAATTCCTGTTGTGTGCTGACATTACCGTTACTCCGCATAGCCAAATGGATGTTCCTGTGGCCCGTTCGATATTTTTGCGGTAATGTACGCCACTTAGGTTTATCTTCACAGGCCTTTGACAGCATAAACCCATTTTCCTTTTTACCACCATGCACAGAGATGTCCAACAGAGCGCTTGATTGCCGTGACCTGTTTCCTTCTGTTCCTTGGAGTCTCAGACTCACTCTTTCCCTGAAGTTTTTTTCGGTGCGCCGCATCCTGAACCCAAAGCTGATTTATGGATATGGGGGAAGAGGTAGAGGAAATAGGCCCCTCAATCCAGATCCTCTCCAAAGACCTGAGAGCACAAAATGACAGACTGTAGGTCTAATGTCTGAGGTTGTGTGTGTGTAAAAGAGAGGGGGATGTCTGCTTTTAGTGAATATTTTGGCATCAGACAGTGCACAAGTCAATCCAAAAATGTGCGGTTATGTGCGGCTGCCAGGGCTGGAATCTCATTTGCACTGTTATTAGAGACGAGCTCGGTTCAGTGGGATCCATGAGAAACAACAAACAGAATGATCCATAAACAAAAGCAAAATAAGACTGACCTTTTCACTCGCTGCCCCTCCTTTGCCAGAAGTAAGAGGAAGAGGTGGGGAGGTCTCCTCCATTACTTCTGACTCATTCCTCACATGTGCTAACTGCACGGCAGGGAAAATACTGGAATATAAAGGAGCTATTGCTGATATTGGCAGGATAGTGCCTCACATACATACGCAGACAAATACATCATATCGCATTTTCTTAATCAGTATATTTGTGGTTTTCCAATAAAAAAATTAAATTATATATATATATATATATATATATATTAATACATATACCATTAATAAATATCATTAATTAACAAGATGCATATTTATTTTGGATATGTCTTAAAATGTGTCTCTTATCACATTTGTAAATTAATATAAATCTATGTATGTATTTATTTATTTATTTAGTTGCAATAAATTATGTATAACGTGTAAACGTTTTTTTTTCTATAACAAAATGTAATTGATTTAAATATTTTTATAATTAAATATATATATATATTTGTTAATTTATACTAAATAAACGGGGGGGGGGGGGGATCCAATTTATATAAAAACCTTTACAATACAGATTCTTTGTAAACACTAAATATTTTTTAAAGTAATTTATTTAATATTTTTATACTTTGATCAGTATATTTTTTGTGAAGTATTGCATTCATTTATCTGATTTATCTGATGATTATAAAATATCTGGAATTGAATGTAATATATTCATATAATATATATTTGATTTTAATTCATTTTTTAACCCATCCAATTTTTTTTATTATTGTTTTATGTCTAAACTTCTGTAAAATATCTGCGTTTCACAGTAAAGTAGTAATAAAAATGAAAAAAAAAAAAAAATTCCTTATGTAAAGTTTCCAGTTTTGTGTATTTTTACCATAAAACCTGAGAAAAATCCAGAGATTTTTATGTTGTGTAGGAGTGAGTGTGTGTGGATGTGGGTGAGAAGAGAGATGTCACATGTGTCTCTTGTCTGCATGTGTGGGAATGATCCAGGGTCCATGTCCAATTGCGGAGGAGCAAGTGAAGGGCAGAGGCTGTGAAGAGGAACAAATGCTAGAGAATAAACCATGAAGTCATGTGCTTTTTATTGCACTCTCACACACACACTTCACATTCCTCACATCAGAGGGGTTTATACAACATGCAATCATTTAACCAGAAAAGTTATTTTAAGTTTGAATGTATTTAAACTTCAAAGTCAGATGCAGATCAACTCAAAGCTGACTGACTAGCGTTATAAAAACCTAAACGTTGCACATGTGCTGGTGTGTTTGAAGTGTGGACTGTTTTGATACATGCTTTTAAGTGCTAAATTGATTTTTGGTTCAAGTTAACATCTACAGAACATCTTCTATAAAATAATGAAATTATCAATAAACCTGTTACTTGCAAATCAATTTTGATGGCCTTCAGTGACGCTCTCAAGAGGCAGGTGGTGTATTTACGACATCTATTGTACCTGTTGAAAACCATTGGCATACAGGCGCATACTGGCAGTTTCTCCAAGTTTTTCCTGTAATTGAGGCAGAATTCCTGGGTATGAGTGTATATTAGCTTTAGCTGTGTGCAGTTTTATTGTGAATTGCATGGCTGAGAATTTCCACAGTCTGCTTTGTGCTATATGAGGATGCAATAAGCCATGTTCTCAAAAGAGCTCTTGCATCCAACTTCCTATGCAAGCCCATCATAATCAGCAAACCTCATATAGCTGATGGCTTTTATTTGATACGGTACAATAATTGGGCACAGTCGCTCGCTGGAGAACAGCATAAATGGTTGTAATGTAGACCCAGGGTCTTTAAAAGCCAGAGCATTATATGAACAGTATGTATATAAAAGGCTCTGCCGCTCCTGATGCTGGAAAGCAGAACTCTTGCGGTCTCTCTGTTTTTTTTTCTCTCCTTCATAGAGCACTTTAACATGTGTCTGGAGACTTTTGGATTTGAATGTGGTGTTCAGCATAAGCTTAAAGGGATAGTTTCCCCAAAAATGTCAGTTCTGTCTTCAGTAATTCATGTTGTTCCAAATCTGTATGACTTGCTTTCTTTCAAGTTTTGGACCCCATTGACTTCCACTGTACAAAAACATTCTTCAAAATTTTTTGAGCATGTTTATTACTCCTATGACAGGAGGAATGGTGATAGATGTTGCTTAATCTGTGGTTTTCGAGTGATATGGAAAGTTTGTTTTGACAGTTTCTTCAGCATAAGGGGCGCAAATATCAGTGTATTATGTGATTCAGATCATTACGTTTTTAATCAGCAAACACTCACTTTTCCCTCAAAAGCCTAAGCTGAACTTTTCTCTGAGGAATAAGGCTTGAAGCTTTTAACGTGAGTGGTTTCCTCACCAAAAAATTGCTAGCAACATCTCCAGTGTCATTAAATACCATCTGTGTTTGTCTTTCCAGCGCACATGGAAAAGGCATCAGTTAGGAAATACACAGACACACATCGCTTTAACTGATTACATGTGGTTGCCCCTCACTATTTCCACAACGTGACGTTCAAGCTCCAATTGGATTTATGTCAAATACCAATTTGCGAATAAATGCGCCTTCTTAAATGGGAGGTAGCGCATAACGCTCAAATGAGGCCCGTGTTAAACGACTCCGCGCATGTTTTGCATCATGTTCCTCGGGCCTCATTTGGTGGGAAATGAAATCAACAGTCACGAATAATAATAATAAAAAAAAACCTAGTTATGTGACTCGGGCATCACTTCATCTCATTTCTCACTGGTCGTAAGCGCCGCGATCCAACATCTGTCTGGTAGGAGAAAAAGCAGCGTTTCGGTAATGAGCGAGGGAGACGGCGGGTCTCACGGACCACTATGGTGCTATTAGCCTCATTGAGTTCCCCCCCCCCTTCTCCCTCTTTCGCTCTCTGAAGGTCTACAGAGCAGACTTGTAAAGCCCACAGCATACACGGCAGACTCTTTAATGCACAGGCTTAATGCTGTTGGGCTCACAGGCACAGAGATTATTGAGGGAGACACATATGAATCCAATAACAGAGACTTTTAAAGGGGTTTATTTGTCATTAGGCGTACAGATCAATTTGAGCCGTTTTAGACGAAGTACTTCCGTCAAAGGAGAAAATCGTAATAGGACTTTAGGCTATAAAGGCTGTAACTCTCCAGACTGCATTTTTCTCTGAAAGCTTGTAACAAATAGGTATTTTAGAGGCACTCAAATATACTGTTTTTCTTATGAACTACTAAACTGCTAAATTTAGTAAAAAAGTCAGTTTTTTTCATTATGACCAAGTGAACTTAATTAAATTAGGCGCTTATGTAGATCTGATCACAAGTGGACACATGACTGTGGTGCAATATTATCATATTTATTGTAAATGTTGCATTATTTGCAATAAAAAGTTTTCCAGCTTTTTTAAAATTAATTTTGTATCTAATTCTATAGTTCCACAATTTCATTTTCTCATAAATGTTAAGGAAACATTTTGTTAGTTTGGGGTTGTATGATTATTAAAATGTTTCTTATGCTCACCGAAAATGCATTTATTTAATTTCAAATAGAAATAAAATAACTTCAGATATCAATTTGATATTCTTGTTGGTTACAAAAAAAATGTTTCTTAATATCATTGTTAAAAACAGGTGTGGAAACTGACATGCAGTTTTTGGTTAATATTAAAAAAAAAATATATATATATATATATATATATATGTGTGTGTGTGTGTATGTGTGTGTGTATATATATATATATATATATATATTTATTTTTATTTTTTTTTTTTTTGTATTAAAAATGAAATCTTACTGACCCCAAAACTCTTAATGGTAGTAAATATAGAAATTGCTTCCCCTCATAATCTTAAATCTAAAGTACGTTTTATCCATGCTCAGCAAAGAAAAACATCTGTTTTTCTCAGACTTCCCACACCAGCAAAAGTTTGTACCAAACATCAAAAATAAACAGAATACCCCCCCAACAAATCAACATACTATTGGACTGATGCCATTGTGAAATGGTTTCTGTGATTTTCTGGCTCGCTGGCAGTCGGCCAGGAAAATGAGCCCTTATCAGATCCTTCCAATGGCGCTATATTTGGGTCTTGAATTGAGAGGGGCCAGAGGACGAGTAGTAATGGTACAGACAGGAATAGCGGGCAGAAATAGCTGGCCGCCTGACTGGCACAATCAGTGGACTGTGTGTTGGATGGCTCGCTGTAATCATCGCTGCTTGGGCTCAAAGGGAGGATGACGATAGCACATTAAAGCGCACTTACCAACGCGCTACATCCTTCTGTTGTGTTTGCTTCATTCTCTGTGGGGGTCTGTTCAGCAATATGACACTCAAATTAAAAGATGTCCGTATGCTAGCCCAGATTTTCATAGAGAGTTTTGCATCCAAATTAATTTCTTGTGTGGGTGGTTGGCATTTGTTGCTTCTTGTTGTACAAGTGAGCATTGAATCCACAAGCTTTCACTGGTCCATAGGTGTGTTACTGTACATTCACCTGCCTTTGCATTGTCCTAATCCCTGCAGCCTATTATAACCTGAAACCCTAGATTGAGACCAGAAAATAGAAAGGTAAAAGAATATACCGCATGTAGGAGTAGTGTTTTTGACCTCTCTTTTCACAAGAGGTGATGCAGACAGACACGTCAGTGCAATGACAGATTTGGTTTGCTTTTAAGAACTGTTTCAAATTGTGAGATTTCTAGAAAGCTCCAAGAGTGACCGCTCTGAAAAAAAGGCAAATATGAGTCACTGCTGATGAGTCATGTGACCTTGACCTTAAATTGTTCTTATTTGGTAAATTTACGATGGATAAAGAATCTCTCATGGGTAAAGATAGGTAAAGATCAGTTGTGGCCTATATGTGCTTTTGTTTTACTTGATGCATGCTGTGTGTGTGGATGCAATACTGAGCTTAATATAAGGCTGAATCTGAGTGTTAAAGCAGGTGGAGATGTTTAGAGCAGGTCTGTTAGCAGCCGCCTGGTGTGACACTCTGCCACGTATTAGTCTCCATGTGTAAGGATGACTCATCCCGTGCTGCTTGTCAGGAGTCTTTAATCTTCTTAAAGAGCCACAGCCACAATCCTCTGATGCTGCATGAAACGGTCCATCTGTAGTCAGATTTCATGTGTGTGAAACATTTTGTAAATGGTTTTAAAGACTTTCTTAACTTTTCATTGGTAGTTTTGAGTATGTATACATTTGTGTGGGTCTACTGTATGTGCATGAATGCTGGGACAGATAAGTTTGCATCCATCCATACCATCAGTGTTGGGAAAGCATCTTCGAGAGTTGTCAAGCTTCCCAAATTAAAAGATTTACACTATGGTCATGCTGATGTTGTTGTACTGTAACTTACTAACAAAAAAATTGGAGCTACAGTACTTAAGAGTACAATACAACACAATTTCATGACAAGCAATTTGTAATAGATGGTAAATTTGGGATTTGTTTTACTAGGATTTTTATGGAAATTTAGATTAGCTTTAAAGGTTGGGTCACTGATATGGGTAAAGCTTTATTGTTATATTTTGGTCGATTTTGAGTTGTGTTTTCTTCCAGTTTTCTCATTCTCATTCAAATGTAATTGTGACGAATTCTCATGAGATGGAGCTGGAGATATCTGTGCATACAACAATCCAATTATGTCATTGTATAATTAAATTAGCCTTTTTTTTTTTCTGGCAGAACAATAATGAAGGTTTTTGAATGAATAAACAATTAGAATTGTTGAGTTAATTTGAATCAGTGTGACAGCTCAGTTACGGTACACACTACACTAAATATAACAACAGAAGCTATGTTGAAAATGTGCCAAATATCAGAATTTGGCTGAACATTTTATATTAAAATTCGTCCAATGTCGTGCACAGAATGGTGGCTTGTTTTTTAAATAATTTTTTTAACCGTCTCTTTAACTCTTTGAAGTGCAACAATATGAATTTTCTAAACACACTAATCACAGTGAATACTAATACAATAATCCATAGAATACTGCTTAACTATACGTTTTGTCACACTACACTGTTATTAAAGTAATCAACTGAGCTGCTATCATGCTGCTGAAAAATACAGCGTTAAGGTAGTAGCATTGCTACTTTAAAGAAGTTACTTTTTGACACTGCAAACAACCTTTCTTTTTTCATGTTTTGTTTGGGCCCAAAGCTCCAGTGATGCGTGAAAGGAACATCGGATACTGCAAAAGATATCTGGGCTTAGTCTATCTGCTGACCTCCTAGAGCTCCGAGGTCTAATCTGAAGGTCAGCAGGGGGCTGTAAGCAGCAGCCCCATCTGCAACTAGTCACCAGACCCCTGTCCAGCCCTGCAGACACGTTAGACATTTCATTTTCATAACACATCCTGCCAGAGTCTCTCCAGGTGGCAGCTACTATGCCAGCATGTGGGGAGATGGAGCCGAGCAGGCTTTTAGCAGGAACCGATGCTATCTCACTAACATTTTCATTTATTTGCGAGGTTTGTTTTCCTCTTTCCCATCTCGCAATTCCGCTCGGGCTCATATGGAGGAAATTCAGTTGACACGGGGAAACATCTGCATGTGTATTTTCAGTATACAGAATGTATAATGACTGTATCATCTGATAAAAAGGAGAAATGACCAATTACGGCATGCCATCTGTCTGATTATATTTAGTTACAGTGATGTCATCAGTCTGTAAAACTCATATTCTCCATCTTCCTCTTTTTTTTTTTTTGTCTATACATTTCCTGCTAGAAGACAGATGGCAAAGCATCATATGTTCCCTTTTATAAACGCACAGAAACATACTTCTCAAACATGCAGATATACAGCCAGGACACCGAATGGTCTTTCAGCCCTTGGCAAGCACATATCCAGTGGCATATTCCAGGGGTCTAATCAGATTTCTCATTTTGATTAAATTGTAACTCAATATGAACAAGAAGCTTATGTGGAGTGAGTCTCTGCAACAGGTGACCTATGAGATGGTAGCTAGCTAGCGGTTTTGAGGGTAACCCTGCGATGACATCTGTTCAGAAATCCAGAAATTCCTTCGGTCTAGACCACAAAAAGCATGCCAGTTGGGGCATTGTTTATCAAAACCATCTTCTGGTTAGGATTGTGGTATCAGGAGCTGCTTGCACAAAAGTCTGGTCATGCTTTGATGCCCTCTCAAACAGTTCTCATCAAAGTGTCTTTCAACAGGTGCTTTTATTAACAATAGATTTTTTTGCTTTGATCTTCCCTGTTGCACCTCCCGTTGTTTACCAATCAGTCACCGTATAGAAGACGTTGTTGTGTCTGTGTGTTCGCTGAGCACCTGCGATGACACAGGCTTGTTTCTCTTTGCTTTGAACACGTGCCCCACTTCCTCGCAGTGACCCCCCTTTTCTTCTCAGTGTTTCACCCACAGCTGTTTGTTTTTGTCACCCAATTTGCAGATATTATGCACACAAGTAGACCTTTTGTTCCACTCGTCAAAGCTGTCCTTTATGTGGCTGTGGTACAGAGTGGGTTGAGGACATTTCCCTGATTTCCTCCTATCTCTTTGTCTTTCACCCTCCCACAGTGTAAAAAATGTTATGTCAGATAGCCTAATGTGGTGACATCTAAATTAAATGGTCTTATTCAAGTCACAAATATGATTTATGATGACTAAATCAATCTGATTATATTAAGTTAAATTAACAAAAGTATTTTCTTTTCTGGTTTGAACCCTCTTGTTGACCGTTGGTCAGACAAATAGATTACCCTGCCTTAAAGTCACATTATTGGTTGAGATATTGTTTTGTCAAGCTGGTTAGTGTGTATAGAGTGTATAAACAGCCTATTTAAAGTAACAACTGAATACATAAAGTGTGACAGAAACAACTGTACAGTTTCACTTTTATAGTTAATTGCAGTAAGGTTCATTAATTTTAGTTAATGAATTAGCTATTGAAATGTTATGGTATTCGTTAATCTAGGTTAATGTTGATTTCTAAATATTCTTTGGCTATTTTAGTATTATTTTTATTGTAGTATTTATTCATGTTTAATTATTACTTTTTTTTTGTATTATCAGATTTCATTTAAATTAAATTTTTTTTATTTTTTTTTATTTCAGTTTTAGTTATAGTAATTTTAGCATTGCAACTTGCATCAATTTCAGGTAAATGGCAAGGCAGCAAGTTTCTGTTTTATTTTAATTACCGAAATATTTTAAATAGTATTACTGTAGTTTTAGTTAATAGTAACCACACAGTTTGTAATACATTAATGTTAATGTTTATTTGAAATATTAACATTTTATTACTAGATATAAAAATAACATCAGCCACGATTAATAAGTGCTGTAAACTATTGTTAGTTAATAACATCTAAAGTGTTAAATATTGATAATTAGGGATGCACCGATAGCGATCGGCCGATATGTTTGCACGTTTTGTCGGTAAAAGCGGTTCTGTAATCAGCAGT
>JAUCMS010000145.1:12232577-12269305 GCA_032357445.1 Enteromius radiatus | reverse complement strand
TTTATTAAGTATATATAAATACAAACACATGCATGTATATATTTAATGAAAATATGTTATGTTTACATATTACATATCTTTTTTATTATTAATTCTGAGAACAGCAAAATATTTTTGTGGAATCCTTGATACATTTATTTCAGGATTTTTTGATGAATAGAAAGTTTATATATATATATATATATATATGGCATATCAAATTTTGGACCCTACTGTTATTAACTGTATGAAATTATTCCTAACCATTCTGTTTTTCTGTTTCAGTTGAGTCCAGAGCAGCTGGTTCTTCTGTTAGAGTTTCTTCTAGAGGAACCAAAGCTGAGTCTGTCCACGCTAAGACTCCTTCAGACCACATATCACCTACAGGCCCAGGATGCTGAGGTAACCAACACTCCTACATATATTTCCACACCACACTGCTGCACTGGACTGTTCACTTAACCTCCAGACCTGCTCCCAGCGTCACTACTGCTTTATCCATCTATTGAGACTGTCAACTATTTTGTGGTCTCATTAATTATATTGAATTCTTGGTCAAGACAGTCAGGAAACTAAAAACATCTGTTTTATGGCTTCAGCGCATTCACATTATTGCCTATTAGTGTCTTAATAGTTCATAGTTATTGAAGATCAATCCCTCTCTTTGAAATCTTTTCAATGTTGAAATGGTTTATTCCATGCCGAGATGCATAACCTTTTTTTAGGAATTTGAGGGTGGAGCATGTGGAAAAAAACACTCATTATTTTTCATTACGTTGCACTTGAGAAGTGTTCTTAATAACTTCATTTCTTTTGCTGTTTCCTCTCCAAACCTTTTCAAATATTGACTAGAGGAAGGCTGAACTCATTTGTCATGTCTCCACCAACACCTTATGTTCACAGCTGAAAAACCACACCAATCCATCAATCTTATCATTTTATGTCGCTCTCGTTCTAGAGTTTGCATAATGTAACACCAACACCGCTGACATTTACTCCTTTACTCCACTGAATAAGTTGCTCGCATTAATTTGTAAGTAATCTCGTCGTTCTGTTTAAGATAGAGAGGTTTCATAATATCATGTCTACTTGAATTCCCTGAAACGTCCTCTTGCTTGGCTGTATCAGATGAGCACGAGAGAAGCTATCTGATTTCTCTCAGATTATGTGGGGAGTTTTCTTCTTAAGACTTGCTGGGGTTTGGGGCCATGCGCATGCTAGCCAAACACTAACCTCTGTGGTATTTGCCTCCTGATTCAATTACTGTCTCGGCAGCCAATTAGGCCACTTTGTGATTCTTAGTCAATTCAGAGGAGGCCAGCTTCTGTTTAGGAGCAAAATTTGGCAGGCCAGCAGTGACCTACCACAACGTTCTTTTGAAATGAAGCGCTATTTGGCAGCTTTGAAAGATGTAAGATAATATGAAACGGTGACCACAGTAAGTCCCAGACTACCACAGTTAGTTTCAAACCGAGGCCCAATGGGAGGTTTTCATCAAGACCTTCCAGGAAAAACAAAAGGCCCTCTAAAAATAAATCAGGTTATTACTACCACGTGCCCCTCCCTCCATCCCACCCGCTCTCTAGTTCTTTTCTCCGCTGCTGCTCCCAGGCTCCGACGGTCATCTTTCCTTTCAGACAGATTTAATTCTCCTCTCGACATTTGTTTTTTACCATCCTGAAGCACCGTCGCTATTTAGCATTTGATTTTCCTTTTGTGAATTGCTGCCGACACATAATTTTCATGTTTTAAAATAGACGCGTATCCTTATTAGCTGTGCATAATTATTAACGCTGCGTGAAGATTGCTTTAAGGTCACAATAAAGATGAGAGGTGTGGCCGGCGCCACTCAGTCTGTGTGGGTCATGACTGGGCGTTGTTCTCACATAAGAAATGAATCACTGGATATTTCATAATTAGTGGTGCTTGCAAAGGCAAGCATGGCCATTAATATTGCTCACAGTGAGGGTTAGGGATTTGAACAAACCCCTAACCCTGAGAATTAAAGCAACTCGTCATGACTCGTCTACAGATATGAATTATGACTCTGAGTGTGTGGCTTGTTGAAGAGACGTGTGCCATTTACTTCTGTGAAGCGATCAAACTTATAATTTTCATCTGGCATGCTGTAAAATGGGTGGAAACTTCTTGCAGACTTAATTTGATGGAGGGTTCTGAGCCATACCTCAAGATCAGAATATCACTGAGACCGGGAATGGGATCTTTTGACTGAACATGGACAGCATTTTTAAAAAATGCTCAGAATACCATTGCAACTGCATAGAGATGTCCTGGAAACCACCTACACCAGTCAGGCACCACGTCATTTGGAATAGTTAACGCATGAAAATTCTGTCATTTATTACTCACCCTCTTGTCGTTCCAAACTTGCAAGACCTTTGTTCATCTTCAGAACACAAATTAAGATATTTCTAATGAAATAAAATCTTTGACCCTCAAAAATAATGACTTTATTCAACAGTTTCTTCTCTTCTATGTCCATCTTCAACGCATATTCATGAAAGTACCAAAAATATCTTAATTTGTGTTCCGAAGATGAATGAAGGTCCTGCAGGTTTGGAACGATTTTACTGAACTTACTCCTTTAAAATGGATTTTAAAACTATGGTGCATTTAGAAGAATACTCGCGGGTCAAATTAAGGACACAGGTTTTAGTTAATACGCCTTCAGTACAGCCTCCGTTCCATTACACAATATGGTACTTCACAAGTCTGCGTAGGAGTTTTTCAGGTGTTTGAACAGTATTTGGGATGGATTCTGCTTAGATTAAGTATGCCAATCAGGAGAGAATAACACCTCTCACTCCTTGGCGTGTCATGTGTGCTGTGTGTTTTGTGCGAGCACAGGCAAAAGCGTGAGGGCTAAGCGTTGTGGTATGCCGTTTCATGTGAAGACTTGTGTTTGTGTGTGTATATTGTGCGTGTGAGTGCGAGTACCATCTGTCGGTCAGGCACACAGAACGCATTGTATCACAGCTACTCTCAAAGCCCAGTCGCAAAGTTCACACGGACAACCAGCCAGGAAGAGAACGATTGATAAAAGGCATATCAGAAATCTGGATGTGCATTGTGTGCTCCTGCAGCCAGGACAAAAATCATATGAATACAAACATGGGCTGCTTGATGAGAGATCAGATGAAAGCATTTTATTGGAATCTGAACAATATTAAACATTGACATAAAGCACTATTTTGATTACCAAGTATAATTAAGTATTTCTTCATAAAACCACTTTTTACAATGCAGATTGTGTCAAAGCAGGAAATAGTGTGTCTAAATAGTGTGCCATATAATATAAATATATATGAAAAATATGTTTTTACCCCAACACTGGACTGAGAGTAATGTGTGTGAGAATAATATGCACCTGAAAAATTTGCGTGGGAACATTTTCTCTACACAATTATTAATGAATGAGACCCAGTAACTATATTAAACCCAATAACCGTTTCACTACCTGAAAACTACCAGAAAGCACAATCGTTAACCAAATAACTTTAATTGTACAGTAATTAATATCAAAGAGACTTCTGGAATGATCTGTTCCCAGGCGTGACCCTCAGCAAGTATTACAACATTTAAGGGTTGCACCTTTTGACGTATTATTAAATATTGCATCACTGGTGATAAATGACTTGAGTTTTTTTTTTTTTGGTTTGGACAGAGCCTTGGGTAGTCTTGCCATCTGCTGTATCGGGAGGTCCATGTAAGGCTGGCGTATCTTTATATCAATCTCAATGTGCGCGTATCATGTCACCATGTGTCCAACATAGATTAACCTACTTGTTTTAAAAGGCACGTTTTGGGATATTAGCTTGTGCACAATATAAGCTTGTGCATGCATGGTTACGGGTTTTAGTAATTGAAATTATGTGCATGTGTGCCGTTGTGCCCTCCCTTGTGCCCCGTATAGACCCGGCAGCTGCAGAGGGGATCAGAGTTGAGCTGCATTCCTGGGGAGACCCCTGAGGCAGGACAGCTGCAGTGTGCCTGCCTGCATCTCTCTCTCTCTCTCTCCCTCTCTCCAGAGACGCAGTAATTACACGGGACATTCCACAATTTATTACTGCAAGCATACGTGTACATGCATAGAAACGCTCCCACAGATGCAGAGTGTAATCACTGATGCTCATGGCATGTTGCTTCAGTCTGCTGTGGGCACACAGGGGTCAGCCAATAATCAGACATATTCTTGCTTTAAAGGAACAGTGCAACTAAAAATTTATATATATATATATATATATATATGTATGTATATACATTTAAATATTAATAAATTACATTCTGTATGCATATATATATATATATATATATAATTTGTCTATAAAATGAAATGTCTATTTAATAATTTAATGTTAATGTTTTTTAATAAAAAAAAAATAAAAATCTTTCCAAAAGCCAAGATTTTCAATGGTTGTGCATTCATAAATGTAAGTTAACTTAATTTAAATTAAGTCAAATTGTAATTATGTATATTATATAATATTATATATTATATATTTATAATATTTCTTAGAATGCATAGCCTAAATGTGTTAGATAAAAACATCTGTTTTCCGTACTGTTCATGCTGGGTTGAAAGTTTTGTGCAAGAAACAGACTGAAATGTTAATAATTGGATGATCTATCCCTTTAAGCCATCAGATTTATCATTCGTGCAATTTTCTCTCACATTCACCACCTACAGTGCTTCTTCAATCCTTCCTCTTCTCGTCAGTTTTAATGAGTGAGCTACCTGATGCCTTGTGCGTATTAAGTTTATTGGATTCTTCAAGTGTCCTCAGGTTAGGTTAATGTAGGTCAGGCTGTCTGACTGAACAAAATGTCTTCCTGTTGTGGGAGTTTAGATCAGTGTTATCATTAACTCTACTATTACCACACCCCAGGCGAGAGCAGGCTTTCTCTCACACACACAGGTTGCTTGCTGTTTGTGTCTAGACAGACGCACACTAGGCCTGCTATTCTGTGTGTGTATCTGAAGGATTTGCCCTACTGTTAATTACTGAGATGTGTTTTCTCTAGTATGTGGCTGTCGTCACTGTGGCTTTTGTGGGCTCCAGGCAGTTCTGTGACCCTGACAGGAAAGGGTTTTGTTCTTATTCTGTGTTTTGTTTTTTTTCTCACAAGTCTTTCACAAGTTCACAATACCCAACCAGCAAGTAGTTCAAATTTGTACCTGACAACATTTCCAATACAAATAAATAGCAACATTTGTGTCAAAGGAAAAATGTTTGGTACTGTATGTATAAACATGTTTATTCTGCATCATATATTACAAATAACTATTTTATTTTATTTTACTAAAAGCTGAATTTTCTTTTTGGTTTACCAACATGAATATGTTACCATATAGATTTCTCATCTATGAATATGTTCCTGACTCGTATAGAGGGGTAATGGTACATTTTCTTGTATATAGCATTTGGCAGGTGTTCATTTCGTACCTGTACTGGGATGCAAAGTGAAACTGACTGAACAGTGGAGGCGGAAATCATGTCTGAGCGTACTTTTGCATGAAAAGCAGTTGATTAAAAATGCATGACATAACATCTTAACGTGAAACGGAAAGAACAAAACAACGAACACAACAGCGATCAGCTGAAATGATAAGGTTTGCGGGCAGGTGAGGACAGAGGGGTGTTAATGGTGTTGGCGAGAGAGAAGGAGAAAACTTCATTCCTCGTAAGCGCGGTGACATTTGAACGTGTTGTTTAAATAGACAGTGATTTGTGACCGGAAGGCTCTTTGCAGTGCCGCTGCTTCCTGTTGTTTTCCTGAGTCACTTCACACCTCGTCTCAAAGCAAACATTCTCACACGCTTGTACGCAGACTCACACAATCTTGCTTCATTAATCATTAAATTGCCTGCCACCTTCAGGCCCTGTGAGCTCCCACCCATCCAGCTTCAATTAAACCCCTGTTGTGTATGGGGGGATCTAAAGAGAGGCGTAAAGAGATGACGGATTTCACTCAAAATCACTAATATGCTTATTATGATGCAGAACCATCATGTCCAACCTCTGAATCTAGTGATTCACTTAAGCAAAATCAAAAGCATTTATGGCGTAATGTTAATCACCTCGTTCCTTCCATTTTCTCAAAAAAACTGGCTTAGGTCGTGTGTTTACCAAAGTGATTTTATCCAGCTGAAAATTCCCAGATGTGTGTGTTTCGGAGTGCATCTGTTGTTTTTTTCAGTTGAGACACTGTGGTTGCTATGATACTATTTCTGCTTAAGTAATGGCAGCTGCATTGCAAAGGAAATGTTTCATTATGTAGCTTTCTTTTTTAAACAAGTTTATGGTATTCCTGCAATTTTTATCTTGTAAAGAGGTAAATAATCAGAGACAAGGAGTATTAACTTCTCCTCCATTGTTGTTCAGTTGTAGTAAAAGCAGGATTTGATGGTTAGTTGGTATTACTCCTGATTAAAAAGTGACAGTGATGAGCACTTTGTTTTACTAGTATTTTAATAATTGATTAATTGATTTTGACATTTTGTGTAACTTATTATTGGTTTTAAAAGAAGCAATCCTTGATTTTACTGAACAATTATTTTATAATATGCATTAAAATATGCATTAACATCACCCAAAGGATCATCATATTTTATATCAGTACATGTAATGCTGACTATAAAAGTAATTATTTGGATGAAATTAGCTTGCAGAGAGTGTGATATTTCAATATAAATGATTGAACCCAAAACAATTGTTCGGTAAAACTTTTTTTTTTATTCTAAATCAAGCACTCAGATCAATTATTTGACCTAATTCTACTTTTTTTCTTTATGTTGTTGGCATGCTTTTTTTTTTTTTAAAGGTTTAGTTTACCCTAAAATGAAGGTTTTTGTCATTAATTACTCATCCTTATGTTGTTCTAAACCCAGAAGACCTTTGTTCATCTTTGGAGCACAAATTAAGATATTTTTGATGATTGTGTATTTTCATTTTTGGGTAAACTAACCCTTTAAAACAAGAAAAAGTTATTTTCTTATATATAATAATAATCAATATTATGCCACGAATGCTGCTGATTGAGCTTGTACTGAGAAATGAAATATTTTAATCTGAAATATTCCTTTAAATACAGTTGTCACTTGTAATACTTTTCAGCGTGGCAGAGAAAGAGAAGTGTAATGAGATCTCCCAGGCGTGTATGAGGTCAGGTTTTGGGCCATGCTCAGCGCTGCTGTTGTTAGGTCACTGAGGAAAGAGTTGAATGACAGCAGAGAACAAGAAGAGGAATGAGAGCGAGGGAAAGACAGAGCCAGTCTGTGATCTCTCCGCTCTGCTGCTCTAACACAGCCTCCATTTATACACACGAGAGAGAGAGAGAGAACATCGAACATAAACAGGGCACACACCTCCACTGACACGCGCTTGCCTCAACATAAAACACACTGATAACAAAACCACAGTCATGTGCTTTCCCAGATTTCCCTATTTGCGAGTGATTCCCACAGGTGGTGACATCCCGTGAGCTCAGTGCTATTAGGGAGCTGTTGCGCTGCTTTCTTCTTGTTTAATCACTTTCTATCTGTCTCTTTCTTATTAGGTGAAACATCGCTGGTGTGAACTCGCGGTCAAGCACAAACACACAGCGGTATACCGAGACGTTGAGCACTTTCTGATCCATGACCAGGTACATGAGCTGTTCTCCAGTGCTCTGTTCCCAAACCTAATGAGCTGCCTTTATCGGCAGCCTTTTAAGGCATGTTCATGCCACATTTCAGAAGTTATTTTAATTTCTGTCTTTTGACAAAGACAGCATTACATGCACCCTTCATAGAAAAGTCAACTCCAGAATACAGTGAACAGAGCTTTCTGAAAAATCATTCAAATAGTAAATGCTAATAATATACATATTCACTTGATATATATTTATATATTTAATAAAACAATAATGTATGTGTGAATATATATCGTGATTAATCGCATCCAAAATTAAACCGTTTTGCTTTATATATGTTTATATACTGTAAATGCATGGATATATTTAAGAAAAATATATTGTTTATATATTAAATATATATATATATATATATATATACTGTAAACTATAAGAAAATATACATTTATATAAAAAAATATATATATATATACATAATAATTAAACAGTACATATATATAATGTAAACAAAAACTTATTTTGAATGTGTTTAATCATGATTAATCTTTTGATAGCACTAATACATATATATATATATATATATATATATATATATATATTCAGCAAGTATGCCTTCAAAAAATTACATTTATTACAAAACATTGAAATTTCATATACTGTAACATTCTTTTGAACTGTCTACTTATCTATAAAATACAAAAAGAAAAATTCTATAAATATGTTTATAATGCATAAATACATATAAACAGTTGTTTTAAATTGTAATATATTTACAATATTACTGTTTTTTAATCATTTTTATGATTACAAAAGGACATATTTTATGAAATAAATATAGCCTTGCTGAGCCTATGAGACTTTTTTTTTAATTTAGGTTATTGTCAATAAATACTTACTAAATAAAAAATATATTATTTTCATCCCCTAATAAATAATTTGTAATATATATTTATTTATTAATTTATCAGTCATTTATAAGGTTACGTTTAAGTCAGGTTGCTGCTTTGGCAGGAAGCTCTGTAAGTAGGCAATAACAGAGCTCACTAGGTTTAGGAACAAAGCTTAGATCTCTCTCTTTCTAATGAAGAACACTTTTTGAATCAATTGTGTGTGTGTGGCAGGCCATGGGTGTGTATTTGTACGGTGAGCTTATGGTCCAGGAAGATAACCGCCAGCAAGCATTAGCACGCCGTTGCTTATCCATCATTAAAGATGACATGGACCAATCAGCACGCAGCGTTGTGGAGGAAATGATTCTGTGAATTCAGTCAAATCAGGTAAGAGTGTCACGTCCCTTCTGACCCTTATATAGTTTGAAGACAAAATGATTTGCAATTTATACTGGCTCATTCTCAAAAAATGCTGCAAAAGGATTTTTTGGACATCGAGAAATTTTTAAAATCAACTCATGTCGTCTCAAGCTGCACCGTCAACAGATTTTAATGGCTGAGTAACGGTGGGTCCCATTACTTGGTTATTTTTGGACACATTTGACGTAAAAAAATCTATTATTTAAGAGCAGCTTTGAAAAAGTTACTCAATAGCCCGAGAGAGGCAGAAGTCATAAAAAAGCTCTTTTGTTTTTACTCCCCACATTATTAAAGATCCACTCCCAGTGTCCTGGCCACCACCACATTCACATTCTTCCAGAATCTCCCGTCTGCCTCTTCTGCACTTTTCCAGGAAGCCTGTCCAGATCTGTTTGTATTACGATGAATTCGGAATGTGCTCCTCAAACAATTCCAGAGCACAAGAAAAGAAACGGGTCAGCACCTTTTTTCAGACGGGGCTTTAGGAAAGACGTGGGTCGCTGGGCTCTTACTGCATCAAATTCCTTCCTCCACAAGGGAGGGATTCCCTGGGTCCACATAACAACTCTTAATTTGTTGCTTCCTTAAAAGCAGTGGCGGACTGATATATGGTAGTAACCGTGAACGGAAGAAAGGGTAATTGTCTGGCTTTGAAGCCGTCTATCTCACCATCACACCAAGATATTATTCGACACGGGCCGCTCGTCAGCTTATGGGAAAGAGACGACTTATGGGCCTGGAGATAAATCCATTAGTCGTCCCGCGCCAGCGTTTTTGGTGAAGCTGTGGTGCTTTTAATCTGCCAGCAAGACAGTTTTATTTGTTTGGGGACTCGGAGGAGACGGGTGGCTTTTCCAAGACGTTGTGGTTTATGTCACATGACTTAGATGAATCACGTCGGTCAAAACGATCATCCTGCAATTTGTGCTGTGCTAATGGAGCAGTTTCATTCTCAAAGAGCCTGTTTGTCTTCAGAGGTCAGCGTCTAGCCACTGTCAATAATTCTTCAGCATTCACTGGGTGTCTGAATCACTCAGACGTGCCCTGAAACGTGTGAAATTCTGATAGAGCAGATTACACATTTTGTTTTGAAGGACGCCAAACAATGTGTCAGGAAAATCTATTAGGCTTGAATAACGGGTGTTGTGCTTTTTAGGGTTTTGTGTGACACTTTTTTGTCTTATTATTCAAAAATACATAAATTATATGCATTATTTAAATGCACCTCAGCTGTGATGAGCACATTTATTTTTTTGTTAAAACATGTTTGGATATTTAATTTTTGGGATATAACTACAAAATGTCAAGGTACTGCAACTCCTGATATCATAAAAATAAAATTCTTAAGAAATGTAATAACTGAAAAGAAAATCTTTGCGTTGGATATAAATAAACCTGAATTGTTTAAATATATATTTATATTTAAACATTCAATATTTATTAGATTAATTAGATGAGACAAACTTAAATAAAATCTGAAAAAAAGTACTAAAATATGTGTATATTAGATGGAGAAAGTTGAATGAAAATTTTAAATAAACAAATAACTGAAAAAAAAAATTGTTGAAATTGAAGCAATAACTTCCCAATAAATTTCCAAAATAAATGTAAAAAATAAAAATGACAAAAGAAAACGTACACAAAAAAAATCTAAACTGAAAAAAGTACAATTAAATATTCAGAAACTGGGTTGAGCCACATGACACTTCATTTATTTGAAACTTTTCTTGAAAATATATATTTTTTAAACCATATGCAACCAACATGAATACAAAGAGCACATTTCTAAGACACATCTTAAACTGGATTTTTATAGACTTTCCATTCTCTTTATTATAGACACGGTTCCATATCATTGGTTCTTTTCTTCTTTAGTTGAGTTTGAAAGCTGTTTTTGAAAAAAAAAAAAAAAACCCAATCCAGTCAGTCAGTTTTCAAAATAAAAACTTTCAAAGGTCCTTTAATCCCTAGAGGTTGAAAGCAGCCACAGTTCATGCTTTTCAGAAATACTCAGTGTGCCGATTACAATCGGTGTACTTCAGAAACAGTAAAAATATCCCACGAGTGTAAGAGAACTCCTGAGAAATATGTCAGGGCTGAAATCCGAACGTCTCTTCATAAGAGAGGACTGGAGTTTGGAGGCCTGTGAAATGCGTCCTGATGGGGATAATGAGGGACATATCCGCGGCCCAGCCAAGCATGCTCCATCGCAGGAGAGCAAGAGGATCTGCAGGTTTTGCCTTTCATGTTGCTGGCTGTGTGGGTTCCTGGCGTGCTGATTTGTGACTTAAGATAAAAATCACATTGCCAGGGATTACCACACAACCGCCGCTCGGACGGCTGCTATGGCAACCAGAGGCACCGTCTTAACGCAGCTCCAGAAAATAAAAATAAAAGAAGACGTGGCTTTTCTCTGTGGGCCTCCGACAGGATGACAAGAAAATGCAGAGGAGGAACGCTTCCCTGTCGACGAGCGGCGTGGGTGAACGAGCGGTACGCACGAGACTCTCAGAGCAGGTGCAGAGCTTAGCTGATTGGTGAACAGTGATTGAACTCTTTGTTCACAGTGGCTAAGTTCTGCACCTGATGAGAGGATGACAGACCTCAGGGAATGGCTTTTCTTCCTCTCGTTACAGATGCAAAGTGCTCAAAGTGTGATGATTGTACATTCGCATGTCAATGAAAGACGGCAAGTCAGTTGAAGGTGTCTGTAGTGTAGGTTGTGGGTTAAACGTTAATATATGACTTTCTTTCATCAGTTACGTCTGTAATAAGATTTTCCAGCCAATTTCTTGGTTGGTACCAGAGAGGACACTGACAACATGCTGGCAAACAAGAAACTAGAGGCCAGATTTGCTATTGCTAACCCCCATTTAGTATTAAAATACTTCTGTTAGGATTTACTAAAGATACACAGTGGGGAAATTAGCACTGAGAAGGCAGTTATTTTTGGGACTCATCTTTTGAATATTCATTGGTATGAGTTTTGTTTGGTACATTTATGGGAGGAGAGTATTTGTGCTTGTAACTTCACTGATATTGGTATTATTTGTCGTCGTCCCCCCAAAAACATGTCCTGAAGAAGAAGGTAATTTGCACTGCTCTTGGTAGATTGTTCTGGTCATTATAGAAATGAGATTTGGCGTCTGTTCAGTAATGCGCACCTTAAATGCCCCGTAGAATTTTCCCCCCTCCATCAGTGCTTTTATGAAATTGCGCTCTAATGCTAATTTGCCGTTTTTAGTAAATCTGACATCATTTTGTAAAGGAATTTTTAAAATAAATAACATCATGTGAACCAGTCATCTCTTCCTTTTCACTAGTTACAGCGTGAAATAAACATGAAGGAAGGAAAGACACAAAACACACCATTTTTCAAAGTCAAGTTCACTGGCATTAATCGGCTCTCCTGTCTTGACAAAAATGTCAGATTCTGCGTTATGATTGGTCAGATCGCCTGTCAATCAAACTCCCTATGAAGGGTCAATTGACTAACCGCTCAAGAAAATTACATCAGGATTAGGAATATGCATGCTCTGCTAAAAATTATTCTAATGTTTAAAAATATCTAAGTCAGGATGCATTCCTGGTTTGGCATCACAGGAATAAATTGCACTTTAAATCTCTTAAAATATAACAGTTATTTTACAGTGTAACACTGTTTCACAATGTTGTTTTTCCTGTATTTTACATCAAATCAATGCACCCTTGGTAAGCATAACATCAGGCAGCAATACTCTTAATTGTTAAAGGTGATGAATATTTCATACCCTTATTTTCTGCTCCACTGGTTAATTTCCCAGTTGCTTCAAAATATTTTCCAGCATATGGTGCTTTTGGATCATACTGAGAATTCATATATCAATGTGCAAACTTTCTTTGAGGGTTTCTGGAGTGAAATGAAACTTTATGGTAGCGGAGCTCTACGACGTGGCTGCCTTCATAATGAGCTGATTGTGAGATCCCTTTCACGACGAGCATAACAAACTTTTGCCGAGAGCGCTCGGGTTGGCATGACAAATGAAGAGCGAGTACGAGATGGTGGAGATGGCTGTAATGAGGACTGAAGAGAAACAGACTGAGCTAATGGAGCCCACTGTGAGATGAGGAGCCCAGGAGTTATCGTCTCCTCCTCCTCCTCTTTCTTCTCCTTAAACTCAAGTCTCCTAGCATCACTGTGTACCTCTACTATGTGAAAAACAGAATAGTTTCTACTGCTCGGCCACAAAATCCACACAAAATCTGGAGGAATTCAGGGCAATGTGGACGAGACATGGCCACACAGACCAAACAACAGCTCCACTTTTAGCTTTGATGGGTGAATTATGAAAGACAGCAATTGAGACAGGAAGTTGTGCTTTAAAGGACCTCTGCAGATCGAGTTAGTGGACGGCCAGCGGCCAGCATGCCGTCTTCTAAGTCATGACAGATGTAGGAGTTAAATATGAAGCTGGCCATAAATGACTATATTTAGAAGCTGTTTAAAGATGCATTACCATCCATGGCTAGTAAAAATGGAATTAGTTGCACGGGCTGTATTTAAAATGTCATTAGGAGATATTTTGTGGGAAATGAAGTGCTAAGCACCTTCAGCTGAAGTGTATTATCCCATATCTGATCCTTCCATCAAGTGGCCCATGCTGAACGCGAGTCATATGTGAGCGTGTGAGAGATAGATGGACCTGGCCTCCCGTGCCTACTGAGCTGATTACAGTACTGTAGAAACACTGGCTCAGTTCAGCAGGAACAGGAGTCTGGTCCACAGACCCCCCCTCCCTCCACTCATCTCTGCTCCTACAGCCTCACACACACACACACACACACGTGCATCTCAGTACACTTTAGATGCGCCTAGCTTGGAGACCAAAAGCAAAAACATCAGTGTTGTTATGGTTAAAAGAAATATTGATTTAAAAAAATTGTAAGCTGAAATAAAGTAGGCATTTTAAGAAAAGATTAAATGACAGGTAACACTTTGCAATGGGGTACACTTTTACTAGTGTTTACTTAATAAACCCCTGATTTGTTGCTTATTGATAGTTAGTTGGTAAGTTTAGGTATGATCTAAAAAGTGATCTAAAATATTGTCATGCAGAATGAGACATTAATATGTGGTTTATATATACTAATAAACAGCCTATATGCTAGTAATATGCATGCTAATAAGCGACTAGTTAATAGTGAGAATAGGTCTTTAATAAGGTATTACCAATGAAAATTAAAAATGTTGCTGTGCTAACTATCTGAAATAAAAGTTTAATTAATCGAAAACTCAAAAATAAATGTTTTTGCAAATAAACTCTTATACAGTAATTTATATATACATAGAATACATATTATACATACACACACCTACCTGTACTGTATGTATAAATTGTATTTATTGTCATTTTAATGTCACTTTATGGCCATTTAATATGAACTACTGAAAAGATATGTAAAGTTAATTGAAAATTTTAAAGTAAAAAAATATATATACATTTTTGCTTAAACTTTGATATAAATAATTTGAATGTCCATGTCCACTAGTATTTTTACCAACATAATATGATTTTAAGTCGGTTATTTCTATCTTTTGCGGTAGCGTGTCAGTTGGAAATTTCAATTTTACATTTCCAAACAGGTAGGTTTTTTTCTTCATCTTGGAGACGTTGCCACAGTTCTTCTGGATTGAGTCTGTCTCAGTTTGTTCTGTTACTTCATGGATGATGATCAGATCAGATCTCTGTGTGGAGCACTGGCTGTTGTCAGATAATACATTATTACAATTAATGACAAAAAATAAAATGTTTGGAAATGTAAACTAATATTACAGACTTTTGGCTTAAGACTTTTGCACAGTACTGTACATTTCTGTGTATGAAATAAATTTGCCTTGATACATTATATCTGATGTCATGATCATGAATCCTAAGGTTGTCTGTTGTACTGATTGTGGCTCTTCTCTTCTGCAGGTTTCAGATCTCTCTGGTGTTCAGTCACATGATCAACTCAGGGAAATCAAGCAGGATCTGACGGTCTGCTGCTCACTGATGCTCAGGGAGAACAATTAATGGACTATTATAAGAAATAGCTAAAATGTCATATTTAGTATTGTCAGTAATAAAAACAAATACTGTACACAAATGTATGTGTCTTTGTCAAGTCTTGAAGGGCTGGGCTACCTGAACTTCCACACCTACAGTAGGTCTTGACTTTCTGAACTCGTTCACCCCGTGCCCACCACGTCCAGTTCCAGAGTCCCGATCAGATAGAGAGAAATGTTTGTGGTAGAAATATGTGCTGATGATGCATGTTTATACACTAAACATGTCACCGTATCCTCACTGTTAGTGTTTCTACATCACATTTTCTTACAATTGTGGTCCCACCACAACTGGTGTACTCAATATGAAGGGACCATGGACATAACTAGTAGGAGTTAAACTAAAAGAACAGTTCACACAAAAAGGAAAAATCAGGGAAAATTTACTCACCCTGGGGCCATCAAAAAAGTAAAAAAAGCAAAAATGGTTTTTTTTTCCACCAGAAGACTTCAGATTTGGAGAAATTCAAGTTTTTAACCTAAAGCTATTGCTTCTAGCTAAAATGCGAGTTTTCTCTACTGAAAAATGTTTACTCGCCTGAATCAGGATAGAAATATGCCCTGATCCAATAGCAATCACAAGGCTAAATTCTTCTAAATAAAAGGATTTATAGATTTAGATGTGAGGGCCATTTAATACAAAAATTAACCAAAAATACTCTAAACAAAAAAGACTTACTATTACATCCTTTTACACAGCAAGAACTAAGTAAATTTAACAAATAAAAATTTTTGTGTCAACTATTACTTAAAATGTAACAGCATTCAAATCAAAGACAATAATGACATTCTTATTTAGTTAAGCAAGGCCGTAAATTGAGTATGACCCAGTTTCGAGTTCTAAACACATGCTTGAGCGGTCTGAATAGGGAAAACGCTCAGAGGAAATGGCCCTACAGGGAGACGGAGACCAATGGAGAAGCACTAGTGATGATGGAGTCTAGAAAGTACAGTACACAGAGACTAAACTATTCAAGAGGCCCTGCGCTGGGAGTACACACACATACACACACACAGACAGATGTGAGCGTTCATGTGCTGAGAAGGACTCAGGCATGCTCTCCTGTCAGAAGAGTGTGTGGGAGGACAGTGAGCGAAGACTAATGGCGTGTTAGCTAGACGGAGCTCCACAGTCAAACAACAAAGACTCCGAGTCCAAACACTCAGGAAATACAGCCGCAGATCTGACAGCAGTCACATCCCTGGAAATTTACTTTCTCCCATTCGCGTTTGATGTCATCCAAACACGCAGATAGAAATACATGTGTTCCTTTTATTTGGCTCAATACATCAAGTGCGGAGGCCCCTCTTGGGTTTAGGGGGAGAACACCCACTGCTTTTAAAGTTAAAAACGGCAGCTGGGTTTCTCTTCTATAAATGCCATATTGTCCCACCCAGCTTTTTGGTGCGTAACTGAGCCACGCCAGGATTCCTTGTCCTAATAAATAGTTTCGGCGAGCGCTCGAAGCTAGGACTTTTTATGTGAGGCTCTCAGGTTTGGAGGAGGCTGTCCTGAAGAGTCCTCAGCCTGGAATGAACCTTGTCGTCCTGCGTAGCGCCACTGTTTAGTCTGCAGCGTATTGAGGCGAGGATCCACAGTGCCCTGCGCTTCACAGCGGCCTCAGTCAGCACCTGCCAGCATCACAAAACACATTGAGACACATTATTGAGATGAGCCCATAAAATGTGTAGTAATAAAATATGTATTATTTACTCTCATACTGCAAACCCTATTAGTTTTCCAGTGGAACACAGAGAAGAATTTTTACAAGATGCAATAGTTTAGTTTTTTTTAGGTGCAGGTCACACCACTGAATAAATGTAAAAAAATTTGTTTTACTAAATGTCTGAGAAAATCCTTACACTATGTACAATAGTAGTAAATAATGTAGTTTGTGGCAAAAAGCAAAATTTGACAATGTTACAATTATTATTGTGCTTTACCAGCAAAGACAAAGGGAGGATTAATAAACATACGGCTGAAGACATTGGTTTGTCCTGACTGTGAGCAAGATGAAAGAAATGCAAGCCCATTTCTGCCATATCATTTTTTTTTTAAATTAAATCGTAAAATCATTAAAAAAATTGTAAATCATAAAAATTACATAAAATGTTGAACTGACAAAAAAAGACAAAAAAGAAAAATCTTAAATTATCACATTATATTTACGAAAACAATAGAAATTATTAGATAATATTATCTTCTTATGTTTTACATAATTTCAACATTACAAAAAATTATGACACAAAAAAAAAAAACTACTGAAAAAAGGTGAATTTTTTAAACTCACAATTACCAAATCATAATTTCTTACTTTCTCACTAGCATCAATGATAAACTATTCAGTGAAAATCCCCTTCCAGTGAGCCGCAAAAATCACTGTGATTACATCATTCTTTTTTCTTTCAACCAATAAATCGTTCTTCTAGACCGGTTCAAACTCGTTCACCTGAGTTAAAAGCTTCTTGGGTGAAAGATTACCAATAGTGAATAATGATTTAAATCTCAGTCTAATCCTCACACAGATCTATCACATGATTTCATATGACTTAGACAAGTCACATGAACTGCTTTTATGATGCTTTTGGTTTCTGTTTGTCAGTGTCAGAAATAATAAAAAAAACAACTATCCCTATATGTAAACAAAGCCTAGGTGACTTTATTAAAATTCAGTATCAAGTTGCTATAAGGGAGCATTAAAGCTGTTAGGTTTAAACCTGTTTTTGTACAGTGTGTGTGTGAGTGAAAGAGACTGAAACGCTTTTGACTTTAAATGTGTCGTAAACAGCCAGCAGCCTATTTTTATTCTGTTGTTTTCTGCATACCACAAGAACTAGCGTAAGGTCAATAAAGGCATTGATGACAACTTAATTGGGCTGCACACAGCCCTCGTCTCGTCTTGAATAGGCCAGCGGGTTCGCATGAGCAAACCCTTGGCATTTGAGGAGGTGAAAGTTATTTTACAATGTGCTGAATCTGAATCAGAGAAGACCTCACCTTGTCAGTTATTTCAGTGATAATGCTAACAGGTCCGTGGGAAAAGACGGTGAAGTTTAAAAACAAATGCAAAACGAGGTTTGCTGAAAGGGAGGAGGACAGGAGTTCGTTCACAGCGCTGAGGTGTCTGGGAGGGGGAGGACGAGTGAGAAACAGCATCCTTAGATGAGTCCAGGCTTCTCTGGCCACTGCCTGAGATTAAAACAAAGAGGAGGAAGCCATCAGTAATTTTCCAGTCTGCTTCACTTTGCTGTTTTTAACTTGTGACGTAAGGTTGACTGACTTCAGCTCCATAATTAGATCTCTTACGGTTAGTTGGGACCTCTGGTGCCCTCTGTCGGTGGGGTGGTGGAAGAACGTCAGGAGCCACAGCAGCGGTTCGGCCTTCTCAGGCTCTGCCAGAACAAGCAGCTCAGCAGCTGTGTCCACCCAATACCCACACTGCACCAGCAGGAACCAAGCCTCAAAGATAGCCTGATACGCCCTGGAAAATCACCATCCACCCAAACACACAAAGAAACCTAACAATTATTTACTGATACATATGGCTTACAGTACGAAGAGAGAACAGGAAGGCCGAGTGAGTTTGCACTGACAGCTGCTCAAACTAAAGTGCTTATTGAATTCAAGTTCTGGTTTATTCTCTGATAATATCCTGAAGACACTCTTATTAATTAAAGTGCTTACAATGCATGTATTTTTCTGTTAAAAAAACAAAAACAAAACAAAAAAATCAAAGCTTAAAGTAATATATTTTTCTTTGGTATTATGTTTTGGTAAAAAGCCATTTAACAATTTAAAAATATGCTCTCCAATCTATTTAAGTAAAAGTAGATCTTTCCCTGAGTATTTCCAGTAATAATAATAATAATAATACAATTTCAAATGGTTAAATTCACACCAGAACTGCTACAGTAAGTCTATTCATGTCAAGGATAAAATAAATGTATAGTATGTTCGGCTAAATGAAAGACATATTTTATACTTCTGCACATATAATATTTATGCGCATATATTATAAATGGACTTTGAAGAGAGTGTGAAGAGATCTGTAGCTATTACAACTATTTTGTTATTCAGGACATTGATACTACTACTCGGTGTGGACAGACACTTTTCCTAGTCAAGGATTTGTGAAACTATGTGCTTCAGGTGAAAACCTATCACTGAATATCAGGTCATCTGTGTCCAAATCCCCACCTGTGTCAAGCCTGAGCGAGCTAGAAACATACAGGATTACTGTGTGGGAAATCTCTGTAGTAACAGCGCTGCTAATGATAAGAGAGCAATGAAGTGTAAGGTGTCTTGAAGCTCATCTCACCTGACATCTTCCCCCGCCTCCTCATTCTCTGTCACGCTCTGAAGTAAACTTCTGATCCAGCTCAGATGATCCAGCCAGGCTTCTCTGGGAACCTCTGAAAGAGGGTGAAATGAAAAATGTAGAAATCAGACACTTTTGAAATTGATTTCCAGGTGGATGAGGCAAACTAAGCAACTGATAAGAAACCTCAAGCTGAAATGCTTTCAACTGACCCTTCAGATTTTTTCTGACCAAACTTATCTTAAGAAATGCTGCCACCTGCCATACTATCGTTCATATTATTACAACCATATTTTTTTGAAAACTTTTTTTTAATGCACAACACAATAAAATGACCACAGGACAGAGCATAGGACTAATTCCATTGTGTTGTGCCATGTCTCTTAAGCACCAAATCAGCATATTACAATAATTATTGAAGAATCATGTGATCACGTAGAGTCGAAGGAAAAATGTAATTATAAAAAAGTGATTATCAAAATTTGAACAGAGACAACTTTTATTCTATCGATCTCAAATAAAAAAAAAATGTTGTCCAATGTAGCCATTGTTTGAAAGAACCTAAGAGTGAGTAACTGATGAGAAAATGCTCAACGAACGAACTGTCCCTTTAAGACATGCCAGAGTCAAAGAATCATGGCCTATCTTTAGCTTGATGAGATAAATAACTACGCTTCGCCATTCAGAGACAAGGTCCCCCTTCACGTCAATCATTCCATGTACAATGACAATATACTGCAAACAAATAATGCTAAAAAAGAGCCCCTGGAGCAGAAGGCCCCTGAGGTCTGCAGCTATTCTTCTGTTGTGCTGGTTATAGAATAGGTGGCATTGTGAGGATATCCTCTGGAGTTCAGGAGGTCCTTTGGGAGCCAAGACAGAGATATATATCAGAGGACCGGACCGAGGCGGCAGGGTGGGTACAGGAGGAAGGAGCCTGTTTGTTTGGGACTGCTCTGATGGGGGGAGGGAGATAAGGCCAGGCTTTGGAGACTTTCAGATGGAGGGTGTTTTGGATGAAGAATTCAAATGAATCTGTAGTTTGCTAGTGATCTGATGTAATTAGACTACACTGTCTCAATTTTACAAGAAAATATGCACAATTTCTCATATGACCATAAATTTAGAAATGATCCTTCATATAGGATTTTTCAGGTTAAAGATCTAAATTCAAAAGGTTAAAAGTTAGCTTTCTACACAACATCTGTGTAATTCTGTGCTATGTTGAGTTCTTTTTTTGTTGTTGTTGTTTTTGAGGGTTCTCTTTTGTTTCCTTGTCATATATTGATATTTTCATATTGTACTGAAATGATTGCTAATTGTGCTGGTAAATTGTTCAGGATGGTTTCTGAATATTTTTCAGAATGTGTGAATAATACATAGAAATCCCATCCAAAGCCTTTTTGCTACACTTAATTCAATTGCTTTCTATAAACAACTTATTCAAGGACATGTTTTATTTCTCAAGTAAATCATTTAAACATAATTCAACTTACCCCTTAGTATGAAAAAGAACAAAAAAAAAAAAAAAAAAAATAAATATATATATATATATATAAATATATATTTTTTAACTTCATATATGCCTTAAAATATTTCACTTCAACTTGATTAATGGCTAACTTACATAAAAACAAGCACAGCTTACCCCGCTCTCCTCTAAAAATATATGTGCTGCAAACTGCTGAGGCATCATATCATCAGGAGATAAATTATGTTCTTTTGTTAAGCAAAGGTCTGAATTTCTCAGAAAGAGTAAGAGGTAATGTACCTGACGGTGCTGTAAGTAAAGGAGAGAGCAAACTGGGCATCACATGTGGGAAGAAGACTCTGAGTGGTAGACGATCCTACAAATCATATTTGCACACAGATATTACAAATATGAAACACCACAGCCACTAGTGGCACCAAACAGACCTGTCAATTATATGAAACTCTGCAGAGGCTATGCATTATTATTTGTCTTGTTTATGGCCTCTGTGGGAGTCCATTTTTTTATTTTTGGAAAGCATCATTATTTTTGCGATTCAGTTTGGTGCTGCTAGTGCCAGAGTAATTACACATTCACCTTCATGAAGTCAGTTTGTACCTGGGGTTTTTGTCCAGCCAGTCTCTGGAGGAAGCAGACAGTGAAAATCTGTACGAGGGCTCTCACGGCCAGGTTCTCATCAATCTCTGTCAGCACTTTCCTACACACGCAAAATCTCACATTGTTTCTGAAATAAATTTGCTCTGGAACAGGTAAAACAGCCTTATTTACTTAATTTAAATTCAAATTAGAAATAATTAAGGATGCAGCAACACAGAGGTTTTAAGTCAACAATTAAAATTGCTGTTATAATAAATACATACTGTTGTGCTAATTAAAAAAAAACAAAAAAACAACACAAACTAAAGCTTTAATCTATTATATTATATTATACTTTATTATAGAATGGGCCAGATATATTATATATTATATAAATAGTCCATATGGAATCCACTATAGGTTTTCTTTTCTGAGCTGATTTAAGAAGAATGGATTTAAAGAAAGTAGGCACTTTCTATAAAGTTTTGTGGTGTAGATACTCCATAGGTCTAACTAATAGAAATAAAATGCACACAAAATATGATATTCACCTGTAAATGTCGTTGACTGTGAGGAAAATGTGACAGTGATTGGCTGAAGCTTGAGGCTGGTGGGGGAAGAACATTGCAAAGCATTAGAAACAATACATTTTGTCATCACCTCTCTCAACCACTAGGGGGCAATGCTGTAATAATAATGAGGACCTGTTGGCATCTCACACAGACCTCTCCCATAATTCAGTGCTGCAAGTTTAACAGCCAAGTTTCTTACCAACAAAATGCACATTGCTTTACTATACAGGAATATCATCTGTTTTAAATTCATGTGAAAGAGAGTAAAAAATTACATCCAAGCAGCTGTACATGCATGTCTGGTAAACGTACATGCTCATATTTTAATAGAACAGGTTTCATTAATATGCCCATAGTTCATATGGGCAAAGAATGTCATAAAAACATTTCATCCAGACCCAAAACATCAGTGCTCCAGAAAGCCCACATGTGCCCTTGCGGTCTTTGATCCTTAGAGCATTTGTCTTTGTTTGTGCATGTGTTTGTGTGTGTGTGTGTGTGTGTGTGTAGGCCACAGGGAGAAGTCTCATTATTCTCTCCTTCATTTGGGACCATTAAAACGTCTGCCCCACCCAGCCCACAGGCACCCTCATCTCCCCTCTGCACGCATGCACACACACACACACACACAATCCTCACACACCACCCCCCTCCGAAGCCCCCCCCCAAACCCCAAAGCATCTCAGATATTCCCGTAACCTCAGCTATTCAACGCTTGCCAAAAGCCGCCAATTTGCTGCTCCAATAAAAAGAGACGCATTTCAGCAACAAACACTAGATGGTATGATCCTGTCTCAGAAACAGAAGACAGAGCGATGGAAACAAGAGAAAGATCACAGTATACAGAGCTCAACGCCAATATCATAAACCAGTGAGCTAAAATGACTACAACTGCAATAGCAAGCAATTTTTCGCACAAAGATTCAAATGCACCTGAAGCTGAAATGTCGCTCTTTGCCTGAACATCATAAATAAAAGTTTACACTACCACTTCAAAAGTGTAAGATGTTTTTCAAGAAATTAAAACTTTTATTTAGCAAGGACATTCAATTGATCACGTTTGACAGTTAAGACATTTATAATGTTACAAAATATTTTTTTAAATAAACGCTGTTTTTTTGAAATTTCAATTCATCAAAGAATCCTGAAAGCAAATGTATCAGCTTCTTGAAACACAAAATGATAATAAAATTTCAAAATCAGCATTAGAATGATTTCTGAAAGATCAGGTGACACCAAAGACCGGAGTAATGACAATTCAGCTTTGCCATCTCCAGAACAAATTCCATTTTAAAATTCATTGAAATAGAAAAATAGTTATTTTCTCAGTTAATAATATTTCACGATATTTTACTGTATTATTAACATTTGAATGGCAGAAAGCTTGATTCCAGTTTTTCTCCAGTTCACAGGTGCCTTCCTGTTTTGCATTACCCTAATGTTGTTTCAAAAAACTGTCCAACTTTTTTTCTTTAGTGGAACAAATAGGAATATTTTTAATAACTTCTAGGCTGCTATTTTCCATATAATGAAAGTGAAAGGGAACTGGAGCTGTCAAGAGCTGCAATGAAGAGGAAGATAATCTAAAAACTAATTTCTTTTGCTTATTACACAAGCATAGTTGAGCACATTAATATTTTTGACTCCGACCCAGTACTTATTGAGTTTTTTTATAACTCAATGACTGGCCATGATATTCTTATTTAATAACTTTGTGTTTACAGAAAAAAGTCAAGAGTAGATTAAAAAATGAGGTGCTTGGAACAACACAGGGATGAAGAAATGATCAATAATTAAAAAAAAAAAAAAAAAAAAAGTCAAATAAGAGATGACGTGACATATGCAGAGGCATAGGAAAGGGGTGTCTGCTGGCATTTTTTCTCTCCCTAGTGAAAACAGATGGACTTTCCGAACACTCATCCATACCTTCTCCTAACACTTCAGGGAGGGTCAATTACAGCATGGCAAAAACATCCTCTTTCTGGCAGAGAGATGCTGGAAGATGCTGTTTATTGTTATTGGATCTTAGCTTTGAGGAAGGTGGATGAAAACAGAAATGTGAAACTAATTTCTGGTTTCCCCTTTTTGATTGTGGTTTAAACAACTTGTTCCTGCAACGTAAACACACCGCAGAGTTCAATCTGCTCTCGAGCACAAACAAATAGGAGTTGAACGCAGCTGCATTTGGGCCTCATTTTACCTGTCTGTACTGCTCAGAACGAGACGCTAAACAGATCAAAACGAACCTCAAACATAAGCTACAAGACGACTGTTTGACATCCTTAGACGGACATGTAAATGAGGTCTTGGTTTTAATCATTTTATCTTTCTTCATGTAGGTATGAAGCAGTCTCATAAAGATGTTTATGGGTCAAGGGCCTGCTTCACATCATGCTATTTGTGTCTGTTCACAAAAAGAGGCCAGCCTATCATGCAACGTCGTTAATCTCCACACGCTGTGTACCATACGAACAACAGACCATCAAATTCTTTCTTTACTAGCATAGTTTTACTGTCAACACAGCAGCACCAAATTAATTAGCAACCGAAGCAAATATTATGACATGCGGTACTAGTTGCCATCAAACATAACAGTGTAAACTGTTGCTAATAAACATGATGATGGTCTGTTGCCGTAAGGTGCTGATATATTTGTTTAACAGTTTTTAAGTCAAGTCAAGCCACTTTTTATTTATATAGTGCTTTTAAAAATACAGATTGTAGCAAAGCACTGAACATTATCAAATAGGAGAACAGAGTAAGTATAATGACGAGAATTAAACTATTTATTTATCAAATGCAGGTCTCTGTAATCAAGACGACGATAATCACTAGAAACCAGGTGTCCCCCAGAAGTTATGGCTATTAATATTTTGACAATATGCAATATGTGAGATCAAAAAGGCTGAGATCACTAGTGAAAGTGTTTTAGTTTAGCATTTTTAGAATAAATAGTTTTTCTTGTGAACTATGTTACCAGAAAAACAGATAAAAAAGTTGGAAAAAGAATCAGATGAATGTATTCGAGAGAGAGAGAAAGAAAGAAAGAGTCATTTATTCATTTTCAGGTTTTAATTTAAGATTTAAATAATACTTTTAATGTGGCCTCAATCTTTTGAAATCAAGAAAGGAAAAATGTTAATACAGAAGAAACCAAGCTTACCAGTAATGAGTCATTAACATGTTTGTCCAGACTCTGTGTCATTTTTTCATGGTCACAAAGCACAGATTCCAGTAAGCTCACTGTTGCCCCCTCCAGACAGGTGGGACTGTGACACCACAGGTTCACTACAGCCTCATCCTCCAACACAAGCCTCTTACTGTGTAGGACAGAATGATAGAAAACACATCAACATAATTGAATGCTGGTCATATTGGATGAGAGACAGTGATGACACTCACCTAATCAAGGCCTCACTGACTTCCTTTATAAACTCTTGATTCAGACAGGAAGAGCCACACAACAAGGAATGCTTCAGCAGAGCTCCAATAAGAGGAGACATATAAGGACATGTGACCAAGGCAGCGCATGCTGTTGACATGGCATGAATACTCCCATTGGAACACCTACAAGCAAACAAACAATAAATACATACAGAAAGTTTGAGAGTGGATTATTTGTCTTTGACAATTTCATAGTGTTATATAATACTAACTGAACAGACAGTGTGGATGTCTTTTTTAGGCATAAGAATTAAATAAATGTTTATGTCCAGATTGATATTAAGGTTTTATTACCTGGCTGATGTGTTTGACAAGCCGTCACAGCTTTTATTGACCTCCTCCGTCATCATTGACACAACCTGAAAGTAACAGCAGGACACAACGGTTTATCTTTAAGCTCATAAAATCAATGCAGTTTAAAAAGGACTAAAACCTTTAACAAGTTTAAGTTTCTGATAATGAAGTCTCATATAAACAGACAATTTCTCATGTAGATGCGAAATTGAGCAATATACCGCATTTAATATTCACAATGCATTTTATGTTTGTGATGTAAAACTACATCACAAATCCTTTTTAAAAAGGGTTTTTATTTGTCCATCACTTGAAATTTTACCAATCTTTCTCAAATTGAAAATTTCAGAAGCAAAAATTGTTCCTTTTCATGACTTCAAAATGTTTAAATGAATCAATTTCACAATTTGTTTGCATTATCACTCATTTTTTAATTGATAAAATCATTCAGCGTAAAACTTGCATTATGTAAACTATACGTTTCACTCCATTTATGCTTGCAATATATTTGCTATGCATTGTTCTGACAACAGTTCTTGTGATGTGGGAAAGAAAATAGATGCTATTAAAAATCAGTGATAGATTGAAAAATAATTAATTTAGCTATATTGTCCAGCCTTTCTATTACACTAACCATGTTATTATTAACTAACATGTTAACAAGGTTCTGAAAAGTGATTCTCAAACCTTCTGAAGAGCCTCCAAGTGGTATCTCTTCGGGGTTAATCCAGCATGTTTTACCGTAGCATGAGCTACACTGCCCTCGTCCTCCGTGATCAGATGACATAACATATTCTGTCCAGAACAGATACAAAACATAAAACAATGACAACGACAGCTTTTAAACACAGCACCCTCTATTTATGGCTAGATTTAATCACACACCAATAAACATCAATAACTAAATTATTTAGCCATATGTGATCGGACAACTATTTGCTCATCATAAATGCATCTACATGTTGCACACAAATAATAATAATAATAAAAAAGAAGGAATGGAAACTGGTGGCAAGCCTGTCTGTTTATGAAAGCACAGCGTTTAAGCCTTGACAGAAAGCATGTCTGCTTGTGGAGGGGCCATGTGGTTTCTTTAGGTTTACAGTATGCTAAGATGTCCTCCACAGACCCAAAGAGGCTCAATTACTACCATCTGAACAGCAAAAACACACTGCAGATCACACTTAACTCTAAGCTGGGCTGCGGCTACAGCGAAGGCCAATGAAACACAGCCTTTTTACATTCTTGTGTTTTTTTCTCTACCTTGAGGTGGAGAACATGGCATTTTTAATTTTTTTTGGTTCTTCAAAGTGGTAATTTAGACAGTACTAAACCACATAGATGCCCAAGCTAAATCAAAACAACTTACAATATGAAAAAAAGGGAAAAAAATAAAAAAATAAAACATCACATGACTCTTATAGCTTAAAGATATTTAAAGAAGTAAGCAAACTACATAATTATTAAACTATTAATACAATAAAATGAAATATTTGCACACCTCACAGATATGAAACATGATTTAAGTGTATTCATGTCCATTTTGACCGAAAAGAAAATAGCTTTTAGCGTGGGAAACAAACTTTTAATCCATTCTGACCTGGATGTCTTTTTTGTCTCAAAAAACTAGTAAAATATATTTAGCGTTATCCCATATCTCACACACAAACACACACACACACACATATATGGAATGACATTTTGTTGATAAACACGAATATGCAATGCCTTCTGATAATCCACTGACTGCAGCCCGAAAAATGAATCATCTTTTTCTACTGAAAGCCAAAGTTTATACAAGTAAAAATATTTACTTTGAAAACATCCCACAGTAATATTTATATTGTTTTGTTACAACATATTCATTTGTAGAAAATGAATATGTTAGTTTCATAACTTTGGATTGTTTTTGAGCAGTCATTAGTAGAAAAAACCCCATCTTAAACTAGCGTAAGTTTGGTAATCCAGTCTGGTCGTAACTGGTCAGCAGACTGGTTTTAGTGGTGTTTTGGACACATCCTCAGCTGGTCAGGCTGGGAGACCAATTGGAACCAGTTACTTCAATCTTAAACCAGCTAATACCAGCCAAACAACTTGGCTGGTTTATATTTATTAAAATAATTATTTTAATTATTATAAAAAGAAAAAAAATAAAAGTTTTTTTATTCATGTCAGATGAGTGCTACATTTTGTGGCATTTAATCCTGGTTAAGAAAATATGTATAATATCAAACGATAAAGTGACTGACCTTACCTTTAATATTTCTTTCTGATCAGCCTAAAATAGTACTCAAATGTGTCTGCAGAGGGAAATGTTTAATACTTAAAAAGACCACACAAATCTCCCAGAGGGCTGCTTCCAGACCCCCAGGAGCCCTGAAAGAGCGGAGAGGCCATCAGGCATGGTCTGGTCTCTCTGATGTGGAGAGAGAGAGAATCAAGCTGGCGCTCCAGAGCAAAGGATCACAGAAGAATGGGCAACCGTCCCTTTAATAACAGACAAAAATGTCTCTCCGTGGCTCTGCGGAAGCATCGTCATTCTTCTTCATCTCATCTTCTGGGCTCAACCACCCACAAGAACACCACAACCAAGTTGGCTTTGTAAATGACAGGACCGTTTGTTTATTCATGTCGAGCAACTAAAGGAACACAGGCCATCACTGCCATTGAGGCTCTGGGGGATCAGCTGGAATCATCCCAGATGAACCTCGCATTGTAACCCATGCTGATCGACATAAAGGCTTTCTCAGATGGGTGAGTCTTTGCATGTTGACAGTGACAGTAAACAGCGCTCGAAACAAACAAGGATGGGGTAAACGGAAAAATGCACAGTCCATTAGAACCGCAACAAACACAAGAATGGAAAAATAAGAGATCAGCTTTCTGGGAGAAGCAAGACGTCAGGCTGGGAGAAGAAGAAAGACCCCGGGGAAATGAACACAAACCAAATCAATTTGCCAAAACACAACAAGAAAACGACAGAAGTCGTTGGACAGTAATTAGGTTACAGCAAGACAGAACAAATCAGAAAGTGATATGCCATTAAACAAAGAACACACTTCCAGATCAGCATGATCAACCCTGAGGAATGGTGCCATGACTCTACAAACCAGCAGAAGGAGACTGGCCAGTCTACCAAAAGCAGAAGATCAGAACAGCAAGCTTATGGACCTTATGCAGTCTTTTGTCATTGATCAAGTAAATATACATGTGCATATTGTCTGTAACGTTATTTCACAAATCAAGTCCTAATCTCAGTTTTTTGTTCCCTATCTTTCCTCAACAAACAAGCATTGCTGCTGCACTAGGGATTGTTAGCTAAGCAAATAAATAATGTAAGATTAAACACCGTGACTGAACCCCTGACAGAGAACCCACACCTCCCTCTGACTCCACTTCCCTTCGTATAGGTCAAAAAACATCTGGCAAATTAAAAGTTTACTTTAAAAGCCCTGCTTTAATTAGCGCTATGTTTTATTAGATGAAAAAAATAATCAAACGAATATACACACGTTTGAATCTGGCAGAAATGCGAGGGGTTCTGTATTGCTTATGGTAAACCATCTGTGTGAACTCTGTAAAAAGTTGAAAGTGTACAATTATTTTACTTCTTTTTCATCACCTTTCATCTCCCAACGCTGATTACATCTCCTTAAATATAAAAGTGTAGATTGGGAATTTCTAAAACACTCCTCTGAAAACTGTTTTAAGTATGGGTCTGGAAGAGTATGACATTTATTGGGTACACTACAATCACAAAAGGGCTCAGAAAATTTAAAGCATGTGTTTTAAAACTCTTCATTGTCATTTTAATAACAATTTTAGTAAAATATATATATGTTTTTAAAGAAAGCCCCTATATCACACTTTGAATTAAACAACCAATATATTCCTGTTTTAATTGTGTTTGCCAGGAAATCAATTTGTAATACTGCTTTAACAATCTGTTTATCTATTCAATAAACTTGAGGTTAGTAAAGAGGTGAAATGTTGTTTCTTTACCTTGATCCACATGTTGGCTTTTCGTTCAACAGCATTCAGTGGCTCAGCGCTGTACAGACAGCTCAAACACCGCAGCAGGAGTCTCTGGCTCCTCTCTGAGCATACATAAACAAGACCACAGGAAAAAATGCATTTATAACATGTGAAAATGGCAACATTATTCATCTATGACAGAGAACCTACAATCACAACTTTTTAGAACCATTTTTAGTGCTGCATGTGAAGAACAGGTCTGATACGACATTTCAGTGAAAGGAAGTGTTGATCAGACAGAAAGAGAGGTAGTGAAAGCAAGCTAAATAACAGAACAAATGCCCAGCAGGCCGCTACAGGGTTCATTGGAAAATTAGTGTAAATACCCAACCCATGCAGACACATTTCTTGGTCTCAAATGGGAAACACACCCCTGAGTGTAGAAGAGTCGTAAATTTACCATCCGCAATAACACATGGGTTCCAACAAAGTCTTCCCAGGAACTGGCCCACAAAAGGAAACGTCTTCATGGCCTCACTAGTGGAGCTCTGTTATACAGTAAACACACATACCTGAGACATCAAGAGCAAAAACCAGCATCTGCATTATGAAAAATACTAAATAAACTGCAATTGGACTCAAGAGTTTCACAGTGCAGACAAAGTAATACAAGTGAATAACAATTAAATCTTTTTTTTTTTATTTTGTCATTGTAAAGCGCTATAAGTTAGATTTAAACCTACCTCTCTCAACTTAGCACCTAAGGCGCAAAATATAGGACGACACACACCCTTAGTTTTTTTTTTTTTTTCATTTTAACACATCACTTTTTCAAATATATAGTTCTCATCTTACAGATTGTTAATGACATATGCATTTTTCAAATTCAAGCAATTGTTTGCTTCTGAATCAGAATTCATCTGGTGTTGTTGTGATGCTGCAACATAATGGATGTAGATCACACAGCAACAACAAAAAGTCAAGTGGCTGGATATGAACCACACCTTACTAAGCAAGAAAGAGAAGAGAATTTTTCCAGTGATTAAATGGGAAATACTGTCTGGCATTCCACAAGGATACATCTTAGGACCCTTTTCATTTCCTCTGCAATATTTCTTCACTGATGACCACGGCATGGACTGATAAAGACCTACCTGCATCAGTGTGCTTTACTCTCACACACATATTTCATGTACAGCATACTACTAAAACAGATGCTTCCTGTGCCATAATAAGGGCCGTTTTAAAAGGACTTTGTGAGTAGTTTGTTTTTGGAACATCAACGCAGATCTGATGGTTGCAGAGAGAAACTCAGCAGAAACAAATGTTCTCATGTCAGAACTATATTGTTTAGCATTTTACCCCATCAAAACGAACTGTCAACAGCAGATCCTGTCTCAGCTCATAAGCTGTCAAGTTTTCTAAAGTAATACTGACAGTTTAAGTAACAGAATAAATGCATGCCACTTGCCTAGCTGACATCACGAGTATGAACAATTAGCTAATATGAAAAAAATAAATAAATCAATCATCGTTTCTCAAAGAACTATGAGGCAAAAAAACCCTTTTGATGGCACTTTATAAAACTATTCCCACGCAGACAGACGGAGAGAGTCACTGATCGCTTCTTTTAAGTCAGTTACGTAATTAATGAAAATCAGTGAACTAATGCAAAGGCATGTTGAGGATCACAGCTTTTTCGCATCAGTTCAAGATGTGCCCTGCCAATTTACTGTAAACTGGAAGCTATACAAAGGATCTAAGCCTTTTTACATTCCATAGGCACATAGACGCTAAACGATTTCAGTGCACGCATGAAGTAAATGACACCATTCCTGTGGAACTTTAACACGTCAAGTCTAACAAAAGGAAAAAGATCCTGTGGCAGCCAAAAAAATAATTAATATGAATACAGAGCACACACTAAACTAATTATATGAAGCTCTAGACCTCCCATTTGTAATCAGAACATTTTATTCTTTTTTTTTCTTTACTTTTTGATGCCAGGATCCCCCAAAAGCGAAGAATATATATATATATATATATATATATATATATATATATAGCAGATTATAAAAACAGTGTTTCTATTGCAAAATAATTAGCTTTTATATTGTTACTGTACTGAAGCCAAAATAAATGGATTCATATATTCTCTAAAAAATGATATATGACAATATAACAACTTTTATAATAATAAAATGTATTAAATTATTTTTTACCCCCACTTTAAATGTTAGATATATAAACCTGAAAATTACCTAATATTGCTCCAAAGCAGTTTTACAGCTTTGACAACCATAAAAATTCCTCATCTACATAACTTTTTGCAGACTCTCTAGAAAACTTTAGGAGCCATTTGTAGTCCCCAGACACTAGTTAAAACATTTCAATTAAAGTTCAATTTTATCATTTAAATTCCCATTACATTTTAGAATTATATCTTACACAAAACACATTTCAATATAACTTAACATTAAACTGCAGCCTTTAGATGATTTTGCTATGCCATATCACAATATCAACTTTAATGCAACTAAACTAACTTTCAGACTCCCCTTGAGCACGGGCTCATCGCCAGCGGGCACCCAACTGCGCCAGGCTTAGGAAGAAAACCGTTTACGGGACAGTGAAACCTCCCCTTTCCAGCAGTCCCAAGCAGGGAGTGGGAAAACCGGTTCGGATGGAATGCAAATGAGGAAACTGATATAAACGAGACATTTTTTCATCCCCAGGCGCGAGCCACGTCCTTAACTCATCCAAGTGCTGCTGTTTAAATCCGTTTCGTTCGGGCCTTTTTACGAGGCTCTGCCGGGAATAAAGGTTTAGGGCCAATTAAGAAATCCTGATCCCATCACGTTGCTGAACGCTGTCAGAGGGGCTGACGCATGCCGAAAGTGATGGAAACGGAAGACGTGATTGCATTTTGGCTGAGGGGGCCATTGTAACTTGAAATAAGAAGGTCTGCAAGATATTGTTTTCTTTTCCGACACGCCAGGCACCAAACGGCATGGTGTGCAGAGCCAACGGGAGATCTGTTGGTTCGAAAGGCCACTGCTAGATGAATAAAGAGCTTCTTTCAAGGTGAGGAGAGTCGGTGGGAGGCAGAATTTTTCTTAACACTGGTCCCTCACAGATTCGTCCTAACCCATGCTACCTCGTCCAAATTTGCAACACTTGATGCAGGGATACATTAGGTTAATGCTGGCAGTCCCTGGGTGGCTATTAGCCCACTAAATCATCACCATGGCTGTGCCAATGTCCTGCCTTCATTCGCACAGAGCGGCTTCTGTTAGGGGTGCTAAAAGAGTTAGTTAAAGCACTATGAATTTAATTTTAAATGTGATTTTATGAACTATGCAGTAGAGATGTGCAAAACTATACATTTTCAAAACCGACTGGACGTTGAGTTATGAGTTACTGTTAGACTTTTAGCATGTTGAACCACATATTATCATATGAATTACATTTACATATTGTACAATATAAATGCAATTAAATAAATGAAAATATAAAATGATTAATTTAAATATAAATATAAAGTGAACAAATATAAAATGAATACATTTCTTAAATCATAGGTTCAGAGAAAACCTTCAAAAGACAAAAATAAAAACACAGTTGACCTCACTTATCAGTTTGTTGGTTATTATTTGACCATCCTGTCCATACTTGCTCTGTGGATAATGTGAACAAATGTCCTTGTAAAGAATTAAGAATATTGTTATGCTGAACAACAATAGCTCAACAATTGTTTATTGGAGGCTAACATTTAACAATAGCTGTAGGGATCAACTGTGTGTACACAAAACTCCAGACAAAAAGTACAGCTTGAAGTATAAAGCGGGATGTTGACATTTTCATACCATTTGTAGCAACCCCTGCAGAACTTGCTGGAGAAAGCTCCTCAGAGAGCCAAGGTGTCTGCTTGTGTCCAGAAGAGCAGAATATGACGTAGCTTCCCCCCAGCTCACGGCTTTAGCCATCCAAAACTGCACATCTGTCTCAGATACAGCCTCCATTTTCTCAAGTCTGCGAGGACACACAGAAATAAAAGAAACCATAGGTAAAAAGGCTTTCTGGGAGTTAACTATCCCGTTCAAGGCCAGCAGATCAACATGTGCACTCTGCATCATTTCTTCAAGAGTGTGTTTCTCATTCTTGAAAGACCGTAATAATGATGTCCTTTGTACAGAGTCTGAAATGACAGGGGTTGTAATCAGGAAATGGGGAGTTGAAAATGTGTTACCCAACTGAGGGCTCTTAATTTGTCATCAGCCTGTATTTCATGAGCCAGGCCAGTTTGGAAAAAGGGGAAAAAATAAAAAAAATAAATGCAGCACTGGATAGTGCAATAAACTTCCAGAATGCTCTTAACTCAGCACTGAAGTATTTTTGACAAATAAACAAAACCGAACAAGGCTGAAACCATCAATGGAGACATATCCTCATCTGCGTCCTGCTGGGAGGCGAGGTTCTCACACCGCGATCACGGCATAACAGAGTAGAAAAGGTGCTCAAACAGCTTGTGTGTGCGGGAGCAGGAGTTTGTGGGTAATTGTTGTTCTTAGTCTTAATGACAGGTCTGTAAAAGACACAACAAGGGAGTGTTTTTATGATCTGCTCGTAACCGTGCAGTCGTTTAATGTCTTGCCATCACCCCTGCTGGAAAAATCCCTTGGGTGAGACAATGTAAATATATAATTAGCCTTTCTTTCCTTTTTTTCATCAAACCAAACTATGAACAAACGCTCCTTGTTGACTTGTCATCCCCGCACAGCTTTCACCAGTCCTCCGGGGGACACAGCCGCCTGGCCAATAAACTGCCACAGCCAAGATGGGTGTAATTTCCAACACGGAATACTGGTAGAGCGCAAGTGTCAAATTATTTGGGCTATGTTATATGCTGGAGAGTGTCAACATTGACGCGTACCAACACATACTAATGTCCTGACTGTGTGCCAAATAGAATAAACCTGTAGTAAAGAGGTGACTACAAATGTATAATTAGGCTCTTGACAAGCAACATTCAAGAGCAGAGTCAAACAGGTTGGCCTTTCAATTGCTCGATTTGGTTCGGTTGGCTGGTTTCAAGCAAAAATTTGTCTGTTCAGACAGCTGGTGTCTGAGTGAAGCTTCATTTACCATGGTGTTAATGGTTATGACATTCTCAGCTGGAGGGCAAACACATTATTACACTCCACTCAACAATCTGTCATCATATTGGAATTAAAATGATCTGAGAAGGCCTAATGATAAATTATGTACAGATCATTTCATCTTTAATGATAATCATGAACGGATTTATCAGTGAACATATGATTTATACTCTTTCAGAGACACGATACTGTCCATTCTTTGGAATTTTTATTTTAAAAAGTTTGTATCTGATCTTATTTTATAATTAAGTTGTGATGAAAACTATATTTGAGTGTTTCAGAAGAAAAAAAATGTAGGCTGGAGACTTATTGGCTACACTAAAACTAACAAAATAAATATAAAACAACTATTAAAATGGTTTCTTTTTATTTCTATATTTGTATATTATCATAGTTTTAAACATAACATATATTTAAAAAATATATATTTTATATATTTTAATTATATAATTATTTAAATTAAGAAAAAACAATACAATAATTATTTGTAAACTAGCAATAGGTAGCAAAAAATATATACTAGAGGCATGGTTATAAGTTAAGAACCACTCACAATTCCCTGTCATTTAACATTAAGCTAAAAATAGTTTTAAATAAATTAGTCTATTTTCTAAAACTGGGGTTTATATGTATTTATCTCAGTTATTTTGTCATGTCAGGAGCTTTCTCAAACTTTCCAGACTCCAAACTGATACAACTCGTGATTCGTGACAAGGGCAAGTTAGTTTAATATATATAACGTATGTATATATGCTTGTTCTCTCTCTGACTGTATTTCAGTCTGAATATACTTACACATCTCTAAAACAATGTACAGTAAAGCGTTAAGTCATGAATACTAATTAGACGTTTCATTGCAACATTCCTGGCGTATGACGTAATCTAATTAATATTCATGAATAATGTCCCAGCATGATTCCTAAATTCTCATCCTACTTCTGACAGTCGAAGATAAAGGCACACATAGTCGGGCCAAATGCCTCATTTTCTTGTGAAGTAACAAACAAAAGTCAGATATTAAGGTTACCTGTAAAATCCGCGGACTGGAGCGTGTCGACCCAGTGAAGCGAGGACGGTCTGCGAAGACTTCTAACGTTTTGACAGCAACTGACTCTCACGACGTCCTTATTTTGCTCAGAATTACTACTGACATACATGCGTTGACATACCTTCCTAATCATTTATGATAACGGTATAGAACAACATGCAATTCAATGTGAAGTTTTCGCGGCATAGGAAGCTGTACAAATCTTTCTGAACTTCCCTCTCAGACACCAAAAACCGGATGTTGTCATCTGCTATTGGCTGCGCTCCTCTAAAAGGCGTACCTCTCAGCATTGACTGAAGCTAGCTGATATCAAAGAGAAGAGCTACTCTTTGCTGATAACTCAGCGTACATAATTCGGGGGAAAAAACAAACAACACACACACACAAAGCTCACTTTCACTCTCTAATTATCGTTTTCCTGAACCACCAAATGAACCAAATCTTTCAGCCACATCACAGTTTGATAATATGTGATGGAAATTATATTTTATAATTTTAGGAATAAGATCACAGAAAACGTACAGCACATCAATAGCACCATACACACTTTAAAAAAGTTTATTTTATATATATATGTGTGTGTGTGTGTGTGTGTGTGTGTGTGTCGAATATAACGTTTATTACTATATATATATATATATATATATATATATGCAGGAAAAAGTGTAGTGGATGCAGGTGTATGTCTAGTTAGAGCATTTAATAGGACATCTGTTGTATCACGACTGTTAAAGCATATATATATATATATATATATTAGAGCTGTCAAATGATTAATCGCGATTAATCGCATCCAAAATAAAAGTTTTTCTTAACATAATA
>JAUCMS010000145.1:12195049-12209070 GCA_032357445.1 Enteromius radiatus | reverse complement strand
TTAGGACCATGTGATATTTCAGTTTTTCTTTTTTAATAAATTTGCAAAAATGTCAACAATTCTGTGTTTTTCTGTCAGTACGGGGTGCTGTGTGTACATTAATGACAAAAAAAAAAAAATGTATGTGTGTGTGTGTGTGTAAATAAATATATTATATATATAATAAATATACAAAATTAATTATATTTCTGAAAACCATTGTTACCATCTTGATTTTTCTTCTCAAGTAAATTGATCTTGTTTTAAGGATGTTTTCAAGGAAAATCAAAGGCATTGGATGGGTAAAAGATGCATTTAAACCACACTTCAACTGAGATGAATATGTGAATGCATGTGTGGGAGACAGTGGGTATATTAGCAAACACCCGCCAGCTGGTATGCAGCACAGCTGTGCCTCAGACTAAACTCACAGACACATTTATAACTGATGCTGCTCTTGCTCAGCCTCCCCAGGTTTGCAAGCAGCTCTTTAGAGTCAAACAATATACTATAATGGCCACACAAGGTGAGCTTCTCTCTGGAAAAACACAGACCCGGGTGTCTCTCTAGAAAGGCTTGCTTTATTTACGTCCTTCGTGAGGTTTTGCAGGTGCGGTTCAAGGGAAGAGCTACTACAGTGTTTAACCAAGCAGACGCCACTTGTTTAGGACGAGAGTAAAGAGAGAAGCCAGCCTGGTATCATTTAGGCTTATGTTAGAGAAAAAAAAGTTTGGATCTTTAGTCTGTCTGTATTTCATCAAGCAAGTCTTCTTAAATTGCACTTTTTGGTTTGTGTTTGGCTCTTGCTCCACCACACGAAAGACAGAACTCACAAGCAGAGAGATCAAACAGATCAATAGCTACAAATCAACAGACTATGAAAAATGAACATCGTCTTGGTTGAACTGTTCGGAAAGTCACAGCCTCCAAACTAAATGTTCATATTGACGAGTAATTTACACCGGTGTGATTTCCACGGATGAGAGCGATTCCTTCAGACTGGCTGAAGCAACAAAAGAGTTTTATGTTCTTCAACTTTGAACTTGGAGACGTCGCGTGAAGCGTCCCTGAACTGAGAGGCGTTCCCGAAAGCCACTTCTCCCTAGCGAAACCTCGCTGAGCAACCCGTCTGATCTGTTTGGACTCAAAACATTAGTGGACCTGACAGAGCAAAGTCAGGGAAACATTTATTCCTGCAAGGCTATAAAAATACAGCCTGCGTTTTTGTTTTTTTCCATATCTTCAGAGGCCAGGGGGTTTTGTTTGATGAAAAAACAGTAGTTGCGTTTCAATGGGAGCCCATGAGAGGGACTGGGGCCCAATGTGGTCTGCGGAGAGAGCGTGTGTGATTGCTCTGAACTTGTGTGTGCATTATTTTTCTGGCATGCTACTTTAGATCCAGAGTGATTTGAGGGTGGAGGGCTGTGGTGGTTTTTCAGTCCTCTAATAAGAATGAGCTACTGCAGACATTTGTTCTTTCCCGCCTGTAGAAACAGACGAGATACTTACCACTCAGATACCCATGACTCAGTTTGATATAAGCGTCATTTGAATTTCAGCACAACGATAGTCTTGATACCACTTCAAGAAGCAATAAATTACCAGATGTGTTTGACTCGTCTGTTCTCAGGAAGGACGTAAAACATAAAGCCATTGCAAAGTTACTGATTTAGATCCTCTAAGTAGCAGTGTGTGTCACTCCTCATTTCCACTCCTAGACTTGCAGCAAAATAACCCCCGGGCCCTCTCTGCTCTCAGCTTGTAAATGTCTTTGCAGGGCCGTAGAAAAAAAAAAGATTACAGAAAACACAGGAGAGCCTCAAGCTCTGTGAAGACAGACAGGAAAGATACGTGCTTGTAGAATGTGAAGGGAGGTTGGTTAGGACTGAGAAGACAGTTAAGAAAACATTTACATTGTATCATAATCAGGGGTGAAGTGACAAAAACGACATGTTAAAAGCTAACTTTTCTATTTTAATTGCTTTCTGTCTAGAGAAGCCGTGACATACTCACACTCACATTCATCTTCAAAATAAAAGTGAACTTGTGTATAGATAGATAGATGGATAGATGATAGATAGATAGATAGATAGATAGATAGATAGATAGATAGATAGATGATAGATAGATAGATAAAAGAAAGCTTAGACATGTTTGCTTAATGTGCAAGAACAAACTTGTTCTTAGAATTTGTGAACTTTTTGAAGACTCAAAGTTTAGTTACAATAAATTTCAATAAAGAGACAGAAATGTCTCTGGATGGATTTAAAATATATCTTAATTTGTGTTTTGAAGATAAACAACAACCAAAAAAACTTTTAGAATAACAATGCACCACAACCTCTGCAGCAGAATGTGATGCAAAATGCAAGTGTGCTGTCTTTACCTGACTATGAAGTCGAACTCTGACCCCGCCAGCATCAAGACTCCTAGCAGGGTGGAAAATGCTCCGTCCAGCACTGGGGCAAACATGTGCTCGAGTGCTAGAACGGCTCTCTTGTTCCTGTCTCCGATGGCTGTGAGGAATGCCTGTGAGGAAAACACGACAAATGTGATCAATGTGAATCACTCAGACCAATAATCACAATGAATGAACTAGTAATAATCACAATTGTGCAATAAAAAAGGCTGCGATTATGAGAAACGGTCACAATTTTGATTAGCACATGAACTCACCAGTGCCACATGGACGGTGAACTCCACACCAATGCCGACGGAGGCGATGAGGATGACGACAGGGACAGCGCTGAGCTTGATGCCGATCAATCCCATCATGCCAAACAGCTCCACCGTCATTAAAGACAGCACCAAAACCTGCGAGAGAGGACCGGCAAACATAAATCCGTCATCTCAGTTCTTTCTTAAAACACGAGGAGCTGTGCTTTACGCAGATTAAAGTAAAGAAAGGCTCGGGTTAGATGGGTTAGCTAAGATAAAGTGCTGGAATGTGGGAAAATATCTGCTCCTCAGAAGGGAACGTTTGCAACGCTTTCATATGAAGCTGAACTCAAGCTACGAACTGGTTAAGTAAATGCCATAATCAGCTGATGAGTCTTGGGTTACTGGGGGGCCCAGTTGCCTTTGAAGAGGGATGAAGAGGACAGAAAGAGGGCCAACGGAGGGGAGTTTAGGGGCTGGGAGGGCTGGCAAATGAAAGGGGGGGTTGAGCATGGCGGAAGTGGGGACGCATGGAGTTTAAGGGGGCCGCTGGTGGTCTGGGACAAAAGCACAATGGTAAAAGCTGAAACAGGGCTATAACTTTTCCTTTCAAGTGTCCAGTAAAGCAAAAGGATGAAACCGCTATCCTGTCAGACAGAGTTAGATCAGTCAGATGGCTTAAACACTGCCCCTAATAAAACAGAGACCATCGAAAAAAGAGTAGACACAGTGTGGGAAAGAACGTTAGGCCTCACGAATGATATAAATGATACATACGCACACATTTCAGCAGGAACAGTGGGTCTGTTTTATATGTGAAGTGATAGAGTTGCTGTGGTAACCCCTAATTTCCCCATTTATTTTAAAGAAATGTCTCAAAAAGCCTCACATAGACTAAACAAACTGGCTCTCACAGAATAAGATAAACACAAAGCGCAGGCCTGTAAAAACACAGCTTCTCTTGAGCTATTCCTGCCTGGCCTCCCCTGTCTTGCTCCAAATGGTACACTTTTAATTAGTTCTTAATTAGTAAGCTTGTTTCCACCTCAGAGTAAACAAAAAGGCTATTGTCTGACAGTCTGTGATAAAGATATAAAGGAAAAAAATCGTGTAGACAGTCATGACTGAGAGAAATATGTGCAATAGCGAGTTACAATGGTGCAATTCTTGAAAATAAGTGCATCTGTGAAATAAAAAGTAACATATGATGATGATGTTATGAGAAATAACTGCACTTCCAAAAATTAAAGTCACAATTACTTTTTTACTCTGGAAAAAAATAGATATTAATTAATTAAAATAGTAGGAATATAAAAAAATTGCAATTTATTATATTGAATCTTAACGTGAGTTTTTACTGCAAAACAAAGAGGTTGCATTGTGAGACAAAATCTATCTATCTATCTATCTATCTATCTATCTATCTATCTATCTATCTATCTATCTATCTATCTATCTATCTATCTATCCATCAACCACTGAAAGCCTGTTCACACCAAGTCAAACGCAAATAAATTCCACAAGATCTGCAAATAATTGTATTACTTTTATGCCAAAACTACTTACACTAACTCTGATTTCAAATATTCAGAAAAAAAGATTGACCTAACCTCCAACTAAAAAAAAAGAAAGATAAGAAAGATACTTACAATGGATATTTAAGAGCATAAAGGATTTCACAGAAATCTTCTGTTTCATGCCAAAAATGTTGGTTTGTACAGGCCTTGAGTGTACATTAACAGATAAAGCCAAGTCTGGGATGAATGTGTGTGTACACGAAACTCTGACAAATCTTAAGGAGGAACTCACTATGATTCCGGCGGTCCAGGGGTTGAGCAGGAAGACGGCACACACCAGGAAGGTGCAGGCCAGCACGACGCTGATGGACAGCAGAAGCCAGTGGCGCAAGCCTACATACTGCTCCCAGAAGAGGAAGGGGTAGCCGTTGGGATAGCTGGGCAGGCGCTGCCGGCTGTAGTTGCTGCAAATGGAGCGGACGCTCTCAATGGCCTCCACGAACTGTGGCGTCTCGCGAAGCCCGTTGAGGTAGAAGGGAAACTGTGCATATTCGATGGGCTCAGCGGCAGGAACTGCAGAAGATAAATGCAAAGATGGCCATAGAATTGAGTTTCACTTTTACAACAAGCCACATCCTTTAAACATCTGTGAAAATTACGGTAATAAATGCTGCTTTAGCTGTAAGTCCTGGAACTTTACTGTATTATATTCAGTAACAGATATAATCATAATAAACCTTCCTATTAAAGGAATATGATCAGTTTTGTATTTTTATAATACACTGGTTGCATGCTATGTTTTTACCACTGCATTTTTTTTATCTAAATTCAATTTAAATTGCATCTCTTTCTTTTACAGTGCATTATCTCACACTCTTAGAAAGTAATAGTTAGGATAAAGGATATCAGCCTTCTCAAGGTGACGGACTGCGCTTATTAAACATGTCGATTTCTTTACCACCCCAGGAAGGAAGAGGGGCTAAATTACCAGCTATCAAATCTCAACATGCAGCCGAGTGTCAATCCTGACTGTGATCTGCTATAATTATGCTGTCAAAAATCTGCACTGAAATATCCCCAGTGCTTCTCGGGAACGAACACACACGGACGACCATCAAACATTTGAGCATTGCCAAATTCATGCTGACAGTTATCACCTGTCATCAAAGCTTGTGTGCACTGCAGGGCTTTCAGCAGCAGGCCTGGAATGACTCATCACTCCGGCTACTGGACTTGGATAAGCGGCAGTCTTAAAACCACAAATAAAATCAGAAGAATGTGACCCAGAATGACTAGCGCTCCGGAGGTGTGTGTGAGAACGTCTGTGAAGGGCGTGTGGGTGGAAGGGAGGGAATATCTGAGTGTGTGTTCCAGTGCCTGAAGGGGTCAGGCAGGACCACTTGCTAAACATGCTTTTGCCCCGTTATAATCTCCACTATAAATTTCCATCAGGATGGGAGTTGGATGTCTGCCAGGCTGCTGCAGGGGCTCTGAGTCGGAGAGGCCGTTTCAGCTTGTTATCCAGTCACATTTCTCCCGAGCGCCCACTGTGTACTGCACACACACAGTGTACACAAGCTCACAAAGCCCAGTGTTGCTGTTAACTTTAAAAATACAACTACGAATTGAATAAACTGTCTCAACTTAGTAAATGACACACAAGTCATTCAGTTTTAGAAAGCTCTGTTGACTACCATCAGCCAAATGTCTTAAGAATGTTAACAGTATACTAATAGTCTTTCACATTTAATCATAGATACATTTATTTGTTTATTTTAAACATTGCCACATGAATCATTTTTTATTTTATTTATTTTATATTTTTCATTTATTTTAATGCTGTCAAACGATTAAACCTGATTAATCACATCCAAAATAAAAGTTTTTGTTTCATAATATATGTGTGTGTGTGTGTGTGTGTGTGTGTGTACTATGTTTATACATAATTAATAAACAATTATTTGCAGTATATATTTAGAAAATCTATTTACATTATATATTTATATAATCATATTTTATATTATATAAATAATATAAAAATATTTATAAACAATAACAGAAACAATATAAAATTAAAACATATATAAATAAAAATATAAATACAAAGTAATTATTTAATGCAATAAAATAAAATAGATAACAAAAACAAACAAATAAACTAAATTAAACTAAAATACTCTTACTATGTAAAATAGGTAAAACTTTAGTATAGGGACCGACTCTCACTATTAACTTTTTAACTAACTAATTATTTTTAACATATTGGCAGTTAGCCAATTAGCACATATTCTGTATTGACCATATTCTATATCCCTAATCCTACCCAACACCTAAATTTAACAACTACGTAACTATCAATAAGCAGCAAATTAGGAGTTTACTGAGGCAACAGCCATAGTTAATGGTTTCTTAATAGCGAGAATTGGACCTTAAAATAAAGTCTGACTGTAAAATAAGATCAATTTCTACTATATTTTATTATTTATCATACTGTTTTACTTCGAAATATGTAAAATTACAGAAGTAAAATGCTATGTAAATGCTATCGCATGTTCATTTCATCCTTTCATGCCAAAAAAAACTATTTTTTAGGCGTAAATATAAGACAATTATAGCAAGTTTATTCACAGCTTTAAGATCTTTCATTTTCAGACCACCAATGCAAACTAAGCATAACCAAACCAATTAATGAAACAATTCCTTCTGCTGACATTTGGGATGAAACTGATGTGCACACAATACATAGGAGCTAAAGATAACAGGATAAGATAAAAAAAAAAAAAGTAGCATATTGAGAACTTGGTGATAAATGAACCAGAAAGTACTCACTGGTGAGTCTGCTGACAGGAATGGAGTCTGTCCTATCATGGAGCCACTCGGGAGGGTGCGGACGGATGCTGGCCTGGGATGCAGCGTAGGCCACTGGGTCATTGCTCACCCAGGCAGTTAAATAAATGTAAAAGGCATTTGGGTTGATGATTCCTTCGTCGCTCACCAAACGCTGTCTAGTTAGCTGGTGATAAAAAGAAAATGTAAATTAGAAACTGCTCAAACAACACGGTTTGTCTGCTAACATTAAGTTCCTGAATAAGTACATAAATGTATGTACTACACAAAGCGAGTATTGTGAATGTCCACCAGCGCTGCTGTAATCTCTAAATGCTTTACTTCTCACCTGGCCCTTAGCTAGCTACCTCCTGTGAAGGCAAAGTCATTATGGCATCACACTCGGTGCCATACATGCTTCTCGGGAAAATAAATCTACAGTCTCCCAGTCAGGAGTTGGGGGTCAGTGTGTGTTAGTGTGTGTGTGTGTGTTTGGGGGGGTCAGGGTGTGTGGTAGAAATGAGAGTGAGTGAGAGAAAAATTGCTTGAGTTAGTGTAACAATAAAAAAATTGGCCGGAGTCCCTGAGCGCGTCTGTGTGCAGTTAACCTTGCTGTTAACACTGGAGGAAATGCCACCCAGCAAATGGAGGAGAGCTATAAAAATAACACAACATCTGTACAAATGTTGCAAACACTTGCTTCTCCTGACCCCTATAGATACCCACAATGCCCGGCGCCACAGACGACTCCTGCTGTGAAGGAAAAATAGGGTTTTTGATAGTCCAATGACTTAAAATCACACTCAACACTTTCAAATATATATTTATTTATTTATTGTGAGAGATATACTGATTTTTAATTAAAAAATTAATTATTTTTATTTTATTATAGGAAAAATCCTGAGACACTGACTGAATTGTATTAGTGTTTAATTTAACAAGAAACTAAAAGCAAAATAAAAAATAAGAAAAATTCTGAAATGTTTAACTGTTCTCATTCTCTATGTAATATATTTCAATAATAATAAATAATAATTTTATTATAAGATGAGGGAAAAAACGCAAGTCCTGAAGGAATAAGTACTATGACTTTTATGGTGACCAGAATGAGAGAGGCAGCTTGTGATTCCCGCCTCTGTATCCACTGAAAGGCGACATGGCAGCAGTTCCAAGAGAAGGGAATAAGCGAGAGGCGGGAGAAAAAAAAAAAGCAGACTTGGATTCCAAAGATCTGGATTGCATTAAGCAGCAGGATGCGCAACAACTGTATGTCTTCAAGCTGTCACGGGAAGCACACAGTGCGAAGCTGGCGGCCTCCTGGCCCACTGCCGCCCCTCTTCCCTCACAGGCAGAGGAAATGACATCACGGGGCCGCACACCAACACAGATCGGCTGGCTTTTCTTTCCCATTCAGCTGGCAATGGTTCAGCACAATAATGACCACTTGAAAACAACAAAAATGCTAATCATTTCTGGCCTTACGTGTGCATTGCCAAGATGACACACTCTCAAACACACACACACACACACACACACACACTCTCTCTTGCAGCCATCCACTCCACTCCTCCCCACCCTCCAGCCCTCTGGCATGTGGTATGCTTTGTATTTTTCATATTTTTTGCTCTCCTCTTGCCTGACATTTCATGCTGGGTAGCAACTGGAAACTGTTAATGTGTTAACCTGCTATATTTTTTGCCGGTGTGACTTTGTGTGTGTGTGTGCAAGGGTTTATTCTTGACAAGGCCCCTCTGAAGGAGTCCTGAAAAGGTTGTATAGGCCGAGCTTTAGGCCTGCAGCAAGAAAGTGGAACAAATGGTTTAAATGAAGACTTAATTGCTTTTGCAGAGGCAAGTTGCGGCCCCATCGAGAGCTTTAAATTCCTGAGCTTGGTAAAGCAATCAGAGGGAGAAAGAGAGAGAGAATGAGGACAGACACAGACAGACATTCAGAAGCCAGGTGTGGTTCCTAAGCGTGCTTATAACCCTGACACTGATGCTAAACGCATATCTACCCAAGCTCCCCTCCGTCATCGGAGATTCACATAAACATGTTGCTCGTGTTAACCTGGGAGAAACAGAAAGGCCATGCTAATTTAATGTGATAATCTATTTAGAAAAATGGGATAGGGATGGCAGTTGTTTGATAGTACCTTAATATTAATATTGCATCATATACTACTACTACTAATAATAATAATAATAATGATTTGGGAATTTGATCATCTTATTAAAATAATTTTATAATTAAAATAACATCAATAATAGATGTTAATGTAATAATTTTACACAGCAATAATTATTATTATTATATCATATTATATTATTATTATCATCATCATTAAATGTCACTATAAATTTAAAATGACATATGTATGAAATATCACACAATAATATTATTATTATCAACAATTTCATAATACACATAAAAATTACATGAATTAAAAAAAATGTAAATCTTAGATAAAACAAAAATCATACAAATTATATGTAATATTAATAAGAAAAAAAAAAAATATATATAGTGGACATTTTTACATTTCGGTAATGGTAAAAATAAAATAAAAAATATATGTATATAATAAAATAGTGTGGATACAGGTGAGATTTTACTTCTATACAAATCAAGCCGACTGGCTCAATCACCTTTCACTGAGAATCATGGGATTCAATCCATGAAAACTGGACTTGCATTGCAATATACCTGGTCCTGCTCAAGCGAGGTGGACTCAGGTCTGTTTGGATTCTTACCAGGTTGATGTTGACTGGCTTGTCTCTGCGGCCGGTCTGCACTAGGAGTTTGTAGGCCAGGACGCCATCATCAGAGCCATTCCTGTAGTTCCCCTGAGTGATCCTACCGGCCTGCCAGTCCTTATCGAACGCCTCCTGCAGACCTGCCAGGAAACAAACAATATTTTGAGTACCTTGTTAAATGAATTATACATAAACCACGTTAACCTCTCAGTCATCCCTCGACTCAGCCTCTCTCCCCCCCCCTCTCCTTAACGCCAGTGGTCTCTTTCTGGGGCACATTGCTTTCTCTCCCCCTTGCCTCACTGTCTGTGACCAATTTGTCGAGCCATTTCAAACCACAATATTAAAGACAGCTCTCTCCACCCTCTGTGGAACAGCCTTTACTGAATCCTATGCGCACATACATACACAAAGCGAACGCACACATAGAGATGCTGCCCCAGCACAGAAAAAGAAAACATGTGGTTCAATAAAAGTGCTGAAAGGATAAAACAAAAGAAAGTAATAGGAAAACGGCAGTGATGTTTGAGGTTCTGTTTGGCCAAAAAAGCAAGTCTGTACATGCCACCCAAACTGCGTCTGGACAGAAGCCGTTTGGAGACAGGTATGCCTTACTAAAGTGGAGCTGCGAGAGAGAAAGTGGGCAAAACAAGGTTTGCTTTTGAATATGGCCCGTTAGGGCTGGGTGATATATATTTATATATATAAAAAAAACAAGTAGATTGAGAGATACAGGGCATGTCCCTGCAACATCTTTTCCTTGTGGCCTCCTCTACCATGGCTTCTTTCGAAATGCCGTATCTAACCCCGGGCAGGCCATATATATCGAACGATATATTATACGTATCTCGTCAGTAAAACCGGTTCTTTGATTAGCAGTAAATCTCTATCAGCTGTTTTCAAATGGAGCATCAGTTTATGAACAGAGCCGTAGATCACTGACAAGCTATGCGTTGAGTTTCGCGTATGAATGGCGTAGTTTGTCAGTGATCTACGGCTCTGTGTATAAGATGGCGTACCTTTTGAAAACAGCTGATGGAGATTTACCACTAATCAAAGAACCGGTTTTACTGATAAGATGCGCATAATATATCGTTCGATATATATCACCCAGCCCTATGGATACGGCATTCCGAAAGAAACCATGGTAGAGGAGGCCACAAGGAAAAGATGTTGCAGGGACATGCCCTGTATCTCTCAATCTACTTGTTTTTTTTTCACTCTCACCTCAACTGCATTTTTTTGTCCCAACACTGTTTCTTTCTCTCCCTCCCCCAAACATTTTCACTCTCTGGTTTTAATCTCTCCATTTAAATCTCACTCTCGGATCATAATCCATCTTAAGACATTAAATGTGTTACAGATTTAGAGGTTTAGCAGCGTGATTGATGTTTGTGAGAAACAGATGATCTGAAGTTGGTAAAATTGATGTAAGACTTGTCTCCAGTGAAGCGAGGCACTGTCTGGAAATCAAGGGTCTGTAAAAATGAAGCATTTTGTAAAACTTAAATGTTTTTGGACAAAATTGAATTTTTTATTGGCATATGAAAAGTTGTTTTTTGAAGAAAGGCACATATTGAACTTTCTTTAATCAAATATACAGTATAACCATAATGTAGTGAATTTACAGTAACTGCTCTCAATTTAATGTATTTTAAAATGTAATTCATTCCTGTGATGGCAAAGCTGAATTTTTAATTTTTATAAATCATTCTACTATGCTGATTTAATGCAATTTTTTCTAATTATCAAAAACAACTGCTTGATATTTTTGTGGAAATTATGATAAATTCCTTTCAGTATTGTTTGAAAGTTTGAAAGGGCATCCTTTATTTGTAATATAAATCTATGAGTTGTCACTTTTGATCAATTTAACGCAAAAGTATTATAATTTTCAAACCAAAAACAATTTATTGACATTCATGCAGAAAACAAACAAAAGTTGGTCCCCTTCTTGCAAGTCAGGTGATCCCTTCCTGTTTAATCATGCTGTTTTTGGTCAGAATTAGCTAGAATCAATATGACTTGACCTTTAACAGGTTAGTAAAGGGATAATACTAAACACATAATCATAACTCTGTCATTAATTACTCCGGTACTCATGTCATTCTACACCTGCAAGACCTTCATATATCTTCAGAACACAAATTAAGAAATTTCAAGAACCAGAAAGGTAGTAAGGACAAGTCCAGTGGTTCAACCTTGAAGCCCTTTATGCAACTGAGAATAAATATCATAATTACTGTTCCGAAGAAAAACGAAGGTCTTACGGGTTTGGCATAGAATTTACATTTACAAGGTTTGGTCGTTGGGTTTGACCTTCACCGATGGATTACACATCTGAGTGTATTACCTTGTAGCCAGTCTCTGAAGTAATGCAGCCACATGCGTGGAAGCTGGCCGTTCTCCTCCCGCAGGACATACTTCACAGTGCCGAAGCGTTGGTGCAGCTCATAGAGCTGAGGCTGGATCTGCGCGTAGTCAGATTTCTGGGTCACCACGTACATGTTATAAAAGGAAAAGTAGCGGAACTGGGCACGAATGAAGTCGTATTCGCCCGTCTCTCGTGGCACAATGTCAGTCAACTCTAAACCGTCCCGGACACGGGTGGTGCCGTACAGGCTGACCCCGAGCAGTGCCAAGAAGAGAAAAATCACCACCACCTGATAGAAAATACACAAAAAGTCAGATATGAGTCAGGGTTTGGCTACTTCTGAAACTACTGCTGTTTTAGTGTCTTATGACGAAGCTCTGCCCTGTTTGAGGTGTTTGTGGTTTTCAGAAGGCCTTGACTCACAAAATAACACTTACACAACACAAGATACACTGTTGCTCATTCAATGCCAGGATATTAGCTCATCGCTGGCATCCATAATCCCGCTTCCAATCGGACAATGTGCACAATGTGTAGCCTCACCTTTGTTGTCGGCTGCAGCAGAAGCGGCGCATAGTGCTTCTCAGCGAACGATGCAAACGTCCATCGAGAGCATGGTGGCTCCAGACAGCGTAAACTCGACTCCCCAAATTGAGATAACAAGTCTCGCGTGGAGCTTGCGCCGTCGGGACTTTGGCAGGACGCTGTATCAGAAGCCGGTCCTGGCCCTGCACTGCTGCTGTTGTTCCGGTTATTGTTGTTATTGTTGTAGTTGGGATTGGGGGCGTAGGGTTGGACGGAGATGTGAGAATGGGGCTCGGCCGTGGTGTAGTAGGCTTGTGTCCTGGGGTCGTACTCTGTGCGCAGCTGTACGGTGGACTGCATGGTGATTTGGGTGTGCTGGGCGAAGCTGTGGCTGCTGTAGGAGGGCGGAGGGCTGTAGCGGCTGGATTCAGCAGAGGAGTCAGCATATGCCGCCTGCGGCTCCAACTGGATCACCCGGTTAGCGCAAGGACTGAAGGAAAGCAAGAGAAAGACAAAGTGCATTTGAGTAAAACAAAAGCACCATGTAATAGTCGATTATGTGTGGAATTTACTGCAATATCGATTTATTTCACAACAACAGGAAATTATACAGAAGAGCTGGCGTGTATGAACTAACTATTTTACTACAAAAGATGTTTCAAAAAGTAGGGACCTTAAGAACTGTTTCTTCTAAGATGCTAAGACATTAGGACAAATTTTAAGCATCATGTATCCTTAACACAGAATCCAACCCCATAATGCATGTGACACAGTCAGTTGTGTGGTGTCCCAATTCACCACGCACAAAAATGTACTTGTTATGTGAAGAAAGTAGATACTTAAGTGTTGAAGAAGATTCCATCATGTCATAATTGCATGTTTAACAGTTAACATGCATTCTGTTGTCATTGTTTGTCACTGTTAATGTGTTCATATGCATTGCATATTTTAGTTATTTAATTTAGTCTACTCAAGTATTCATCCTACCATATTGGAGAGAATCAAAGAAGCACATTGATCTACCAGTCTTGGCTCGATCTTACAAGGAACTCTCCTCATGTTTTTGCATAATAAAGCATTTAAATGTTTCTGGACTAATTTATCTTAACAGAAACACCTGCTGTTTTAATTTTATCAGGATACATACCGTTTATTAATCATATAACCCCTTTTATCTAAATCTCTACTTAAGCATGAAATGCTTAATTGGGGATGAATTGGGGATGAAAAAAAATTATTTTGAGCAAGGTAAAAGGAAGTGAATAAAAATGCATTATTTTACACAATATCTGTGTGTGTTCCATGTATTTTTATTAGGGGTGTCCTCGAATGGTCGACGATTCGATGCTTCGATTCGAGGAGCTTGATTCGACTCCCGATCTCTCAGTC
>JAUCMS010000145.1:12159507-12195022 GCA_032357445.1 Enteromius radiatus | reverse complement strand
TCAGTCGACTATTGGCAAGATTCGAAAATTCCGATTCGACTATGAAAATCCTTAGTCGGGGACACCCCTAATTTTTATTATTAGCAATGTGCTAACATCAAACTCTACTGAAATAAAATGAAAGTTGGGTTTACTGTGTGGGGCGCCATTTGTGGGTCAATGACGATTAGTATGATGCTTTAGCAAATGTAGGCTACTAACTAGGTTTTGTAACAGAGCCTGTCTCTTTTACATGATTTTCTATATGTATGGAAAGTTAGTGACTGATCTTGTAAACGAGCTTCAGATGTGGCGACTCGTTACTCTTGAGCGATCATGCAAATGCATGTAAATACAACCGCAATCAGCTTTCCAGTCGAGAGCACTTAAAGCCGAGAGGCGAGTGAGTGTCAGTGACTAGAAAGCAAGCGGTTCAACCATGGTGAAAGTTAAGGCATCAGGTTTAATTTCCTGCAGGAGTTTGGGGGCATGACTAAGAAGGTAAAGTATGTGCCTATAGCCTACTTGCTTTCTCTCTCTCTCTCTCATCAGACACCAAGAATGTTGCAGCACGCAGGAGAGGCAACAGCATGTCTTATTTGAGGGCCAGGGGCCTCAGACAGAGATAAACATCAACATGAACACATATGCACAAAAAGTATAGACGTTAGGGCAGGTTGATGCTTAATTGTGTTGTTTATACTGCACTCAGTGTCATACCAGGCGGTTGTATATATTATATCTGAATGAATTTATTTGGAAAGATCACAAAACCATATCACACCCTGACCTCAGAGAAAAAGTGATGGATGGTTATGTGGTAGTTGTTTGTCTGTGCTTGTTTCGCTATACTTCTGACCGACAATTTAGAAAATTTCTTCATGATTATAATAAACTTGAAATTCAGTAGTTAAAAGGTTTTACACAGAGAACAGGTAACATGCATTTGTGGGTGTACATTACTATTTGGTTAAGTCTTTTTTTAAAAGACATTATTTTACACAGCACAAATGCATTAAATTGATTAAAAGTATCAGTAAAAATAATACATAATGTTAAAAAAGATTAAAGAATTGAATGAAAGTGTTTCAAGGGACAAAAAGATCCAAATAAGGACATTTGATGACTTAAAGGTACAAGTGGTTTGTAAAAATAACAGTTAGGCTAAGAGTGATTAGATTTTTAAAGGGACAGAACATTGCTTTTCAAACGTTTCCAAATATCCTGGAAAAACAAAGATTTCCACCCCTTTAAAATGCCAATATTTAAAACTTGTGTTCTACCTGACAAAGCAGCAAAAAATGTCGAAGCGGCGGTCCTCTCTGCGGTACAGGTCCATGCTGAGGATGGCAGGAAAGATGAGCAGCACCATAGCGAAGTTAAACACCACGACCACTGCAGCCTGAGAGAGAAAATGAAGATGTTAAGCACGCAAAATTCACATTCACACAAAATAATCACACACAGCGACACTCGCACATCTGCAGAGGGTCTATGCCAAAACCACAACGATCCCAACAAATTCAATTTTAGACAATTATCCTCTTCATAAAAGATGAATGACAAACAAATAAAAAACACAACTCTTGCCATCCCAAAATTCAATTTGGGCTTATCCAGTCTGGGTGAAGCCCACCTAAATTTCTAAATGTAAATCACATTGCTATTGATTTCATAATTCAATCCACACACTTCCATATGAAAAAAGGGAAAAAGACTTTCAGCTAGACGTGGCTCTCTTGACCTTGGGAAAGTTCCACTCTCTTTCCGAGCCGATATATATCACAAGCTTACTAAAAAGGGCCAAGAGCTCCTCGACAGTGTGGAGAAACAAACAAGTGATCTGAAACTTTGAATCCTGATTCAATCAGAATAACAAATGTGAGAAGAGCAACTAGGTAAAGAAAAATGACATGACATTGAAAGTCAGAAACCGAGGAAGAGGGCAGATCGAAGCATGCCTGCCCTAGTTAGGGTGTATTTTTTTTTATGGGTGGAGGTTGGACTGCCAGACCACCCAGAGAGCAGCTCAGCCTGACAGAGCCAAGACACAATGAGAGAAACTCGTGTATACAAAGCAACTCCAAAAAGCATTTGGACACTTCATCTATGCTTAGAAATGTGTTAATGTCACTGCATTAGACAACACAGTATCAAATCTATAAACACATGAGAAGAACAGAGAGAACAGATGAGAGAATGTGCGTGAGTGATTCTACAGTGAGATTTGTTAGGCCTGACATGTGCACTCGCTTTTACGCTGCCAAAGAAATAGATAAAAAGACTGAAAGAGACAGAGGTGCCAAAAACAGAGACAGAAGAACTGAAATACAACCTGAACCATGATTAAAACATTGAAATAGGGTCATCATGAAATGGTAATCGCAACCTATTTACTTCTGCAATGTTATTAGACAAGAATAAATGTGATCAAAGTGACAATGTATTTTAATAAATTTTTCCTTAGAGAATAATGAGCACCACTACAATTGAAAAAGTATTTGTTACACAACCGTTTAAAATGTAAAACTAACGAATAGCAATTTCAAGAGAATTTATTCTAAATATAATACATATGTAACATTATAAATGTTTTTACTGTCAGTTTCAATGTTTTGCATACTAGCTGAATTAAATTTTTAAAAAGTCTTACATTTGAACATGAATATATTAGTAAATTTGGTCAATTTTGCTTATTTTTTGACTTATAAGTTGACACTGATATTTAAGGTAACATATAATAAAATTAGAAGAATCAATCAGAAGAAAATATTTAATTACAAGCTGAAGTGAACACATTGGGACACTACAGCTGAAAACAGAGACTGCTAGAGCAGGAAATAACACGTTTATAAAAGCAGTGAGTGTGTGTGTGTGTGTGCATGTGTTCTCAGTGGTTTTGAAGATGAGTGTTTTCAGGCACCATTGAACAGGTGCCAGTTGGAGTGCATTGTGGTGAAAAACAGTGTGTGTGTCTGACAGACGTGTGTGAGACATCAATCCACACATCCTAATACTAGATCTACAGTGCTGTGTGTGTGTGTGTATGCGTGTTTAGGCGTAAGACACATCTTGTGTGTGGTCGGCAGGCTCATCCCGCACATCATTCTTCTGAAAATATGCAATCATCGAACAGACACAAACACCATATGACAGTTTACACTTGCAGATATAAAAAGCAATTCTGCTTTTAGGATCAAAGTGTCCTGCCAAAGGGGAGGTTGACTGTAGGGTTTAAGCTAAGATTTGTAGGAACGTATTTGCTGAACAGAGCAAGGCATCTGCGTCTGCCTCCGTGCAGCTGTGCAGGTTATGTGGGCGATAGCTATAGGTTACCTCACCTAAAGTTCAAGGGTTAAGCAGCCCAAGTGCTGAATCTGTGCGTTTCAAGTGAGGGGGATGATCTTTAAACTGATTAAAGCAGGTTCAATTATAGGTATTCAGATTTCATAGACCATTTAAAGGGACAGTTCACCCAAAAATAAACTTGTCATAATTTATTGTTCTTTTAAAGAGTAACTTTTTTTTTTCATTACAATGAATGGGAAAAAATTAGTTCTTAATCTTTAAAAAAAGATGTGAACAAAGCACCATGAAACCATGTCGTAACTACACATGACGCAACAAGATTCCAGCCAAGAGCAATTCTGGTGTCCACACTAGACACAACGCAACAGAAACAATGAAATATCACAGCCAATCAGAAACGTGTGTGGGTGGCTCTCTCTGAAAGCCCAATGCATTTGCAGAAATGGATAAGTTATGATCTCATTTATAAATTTAAAAGGTTAAATTATTTTATTATGTATTTTTATGTATTACTTGTTGGTTTGCATTATTTTAACATACATATTTGTTTTAATGATCTGAGATAAACGGTCTGTTGTTGCTTTCAGTATGGCTATAAAGCCACGCAATATGATATTCAAACTCACTAACTTTGTTTTAACTTTGATTAAAGCACATAATCACCTGAGAATTATCTACTGTCATATAGCTTGCATGTTATTGTTCCAGGCATGATGTTGCGGCTAGTTAAGGCAAAACTCTGGTTAATATGGAACAGATAGCTTTTATTGTGTGTTATGGCGTCGCATCGCGTTCAGTTAAGACATGGTGTTAAGTGTCACAAAAGTGGTCCATTCGACTGAAAATCTCCATTCATGAGTAGAGAATCTTGAAACAAATCATTCACATAATTTATTCGATTCACGATTCAATTTGAAAATTTATGAAGCCTGAAGGCATTCTTCAGAACACAGAGGATAAAGTCCGACTTGACACAACATGAGGGTGAGTAAATGATGACAGAACTTTCATTCGACTGTCCCTTTAACCTGATTTAAGTTAAGAACAGGTTGTAGGCCGATCTCCTGCTTAGCCTCTTTCCTATGTCACTTCCACAGCCTTGCGGTCATAAATAAACCACAGATGTGTGGAACAACAACCCGTGTGACCCACCCCCACTCCCAGATTGAGTTACGTGCCCACAATCTGCACACTTAGGGGGCCGTACCACTAATCACACGCCATAGGGGGGGTTATGGGCCATGCCAGCTCGCTCAACCTGTCACACGCTCGGTTTGATGAATGAAATCAATAAAAGTCATGTGGAGAAATCTGGAGTCAATGAAGGTATGGAACACGCACACAGAACAAAGAAAGAGTTAGTACGGACATGGGAAATTTCAGCGAACGTCCATTAGTTATACAAACACACAAGGGCTACAGACGAGCAATCTGCATTCCTGTTCCAAGAATACGAACAAAAAGCACACAAACCTGTAAAGAGAAAGCTCGGAGTGCTGGGATTGGAATAAGGGCGGCCATGAAAAATGCTGTCACGTTACTGATGGAAGTCAAAGCTACACTAGCTCCAGTCCTCTTCAGACATTCACCAGTGCGGTCCTGAGGAAGAAAGACAGAAATAAATTCCCATGTCATCAAATTAACAGCAAGCATATTATTCTTACCCCTAGAATCAATTAGTCGAGGTGTCTTGCAACAAACACTGTTGTCTATTAGCTTTTATCTATTAAAACAAAAACAATTGAGTTGAGGAAATGATGATAAACAATGATTCATTCATACTAAATGCATATAAATGAAGCTTATTTTGTTATTAAATGATCAAATATGGGCTATGTACAGTTCTAGATGTTCTTTAATTTAGTTTATTTAGCATTTATTTTTATTCTTAGACCTAGATTAGTTTAGCACAGACTTTAGCAAATCAGAAATTTAGTCTGACAATAATGATTCATCTTTATTAAATCACTGCCAGAATCATTAAGGCTTTTGTGAAGGTGTAACTCGCGTTTAAGCTCGCTGATGTTTTGATCGAAGAGGGCTGGTAATCACACAACCTGCCGTGACAACTTAATGAGCTCAACGTCTGATGAAAAGCTTTCCTTTCGCGCCCCACTATTATGCGGATTTTTAGAGAGAGGAAAAACACAAAAAAGAGATTTATTTCCCTCCCTTCTCCTTATCCCTCACTCACACAGAAATATTTTCCATCAAAGGCAGGACATATCCTTTTAAACAAAGCAGCCCGGGGTGCAGAAACACGATTGGCTCGCTGTCTTGTTAGGATAAACTCTCTCTCCTTGTTTCAAAGCCATGCAGGGCGCGGGACGCATGAGAAACAGTTCCAAACCCCACCTCCGTACACACAGAGGTAGAGACGAGAAGGAAAGAAAGAGGAAAAGTTTTTTTCTGGTTTCTGAGGACGTGCAGGACCACACACGGCGTGTTTTAAGACAGGAAGGCTCTGCGCTCTCTCTCTCTCTCTCTCCTCCTACACGGGAACTGTTTACTTTCCACACTAAAGTGTCGCTGCACGCTGTGTAATCTCACGTAAACACAAGCAAATACATGCCTGAACTCAGCCATCTGCATGAGAGTCATCTAAATCGCCTCGCATGCACGACCACACGGAAACACACGCCAAAGCTAAACAAAGATACCCTTGACAGCTATATCAATGGAAACGTATACACAATCTACTAAAAAAACCAGATCGCGTACACATAAGATTCCCGTCGACCAGTCGAGTCTCGCAAGTAAAACTAACAACTCAAATGCCTGTGCTAAAAAAGGTTTCACAGAAACTGATTCAAGATTAACAACTGGCAGGACCATGGTAAAGTGATGATATCAGAGGGTAATACCACAGTACTTTCATATACTAGAAAGGCCAAAAGTATGGATAAAATGAATGAGTATCAAATACCAATTAATGAACAAATTACTTTAATGAGCTGATCTTTTAATAAAAAATGTTTAGAAATACTCCCGAGTTACTGGTTTGACCAAGACAACTCATTTAATGAAAGAACTGAGTGTGTTTTCAGTTATCTTTACTTTTATTTATTTTCATCTTCAAGCGAAGCAAGAATTTAACACTTAAGGTTTATGAAATATTTAACTGATTGTTCATATATCATTTTAAAGCTAAAAAGACATGTAAAATATGTTATTTTTAATTTATATTAGTGCTGTCAAACAATTAATTGTGATTAATCGCATCCAAAATATGTTTTTTGAATTTACATTATCACATCATCTTCAAATTAATAAATTATAAATATATAAATATATAAAATGTATGTATGTGTAAATGTTTTCTAAATATAGTGTGTGTGTGCGTATTTATATATAGATAATAAATATACACAGTAAAAAATATATTAAGTAAAAACTTTTATTTTGGATGTGATTAATATTGTAATACTGACTTAATACTGTAATACTGTTACTTTAAAGCGTGTCAGAAAACAATGGTACTAACATGGGACCATATGAAAAGTTTATTTGCAAAAACATGTTTTTTATTATGTTATAATGTTTTTATTGTGTTAGTTAGCTGTATTCTAGTTATTTTTTAACTTAAACAAAATAACCCAACTGCATTCAACTGAGATTATGTGGTATGCACAATGAAAACACATGATTTTAGAGAATTGTTAAAAATAAAAAGTTATCCTTTTGAAAACGAAAACTTCATATCTAAAATCAAAGCATAACAATGGTAGTACTATGGTACATTTTTTCCATCTGTGTTGTTTAGTAGAAACATCTTGAGTCACACATCATAGAGTGGCCCTCAGCAGATCAAAGTATGCTAGTGTTTTTGAAGTTACATCACAGGCCAGGGCAGGTATACACACATACCTTTATGTAAGTGATAACATGAGGGTACGCACTGATATCCCCCTTCTTCCTGATAACATGCTAGTCCCTCATTTCTGGCTGGACTACCTTGTCTCTACACTATCTTTGGATGTGTAGTCACTTTTGTGCTTCTGAGGGTTTGTGGTAGGAGAAAACTTGTTTTTTATTAGTGTTCCCTGCTTTTCAGGATGTTCGGGATGAGATAACACACCTCAAATGGAATCCTCTTGTTCTGGCCGGTTTCGCTGAAAGCGTGAGCCAAGAGAAAGACATCATCCACCCCTACTCCAAGGGCCAGGAATGGCAACACCTTTAAACACATTAAGAGCATGTTACACGTAAAAGATGCTACACTACTCGTCCATGTTTGCTTGTGTGCGTGTGTGATGTACCTGTGTGGTAGCGGCGTTAAAAGAGATTCCCAAAAGCGAGCAGAGTCCCAGTCCAGCGGCAACAGAAAGAGTGACCAGCAGCACTCCGGCCAGCCCGACCGCCCCCTGAGACTTGGCGCAGTCCCACCGCAGCATGGTCAGACACGCATAGGCAAGCTGCACACAGATAACATAGCTATAGCGTTAATCTGACATTATCACGTTACCGCAGCGCTGTTCTCATGAGTGCGGTCACAGCACAGCAGGGTCAGGCATGCACTGGCAAGCTGCATGTAACATAACACTAAAAGCCCATACACAGCAAGTCAGAATTTTTAGTGTGAAAAACTATTTTAAAATGACAAAAATCTATCTCTACGAACTCCTTCACACAATATATTGTACTCAATGATCATTCGACGTCTGATTTTGAAGCTAGGTCCATTTTTGTTCCCTTTTTTTTACTTACAGAGGAGAATGCGACAGAACATTGAAAGTCACCACACTCACATTAGCAGAACAACATGTGCAGAAACCTGCTTTATTTGCATTATTTTGACCAGTCTTAAAGATCCATATACAACTAGGCTTGTTGACCCCAACTGGACATATTTCTTTACATATAATTACGTATTAGGATGCATCTTTATGAAATGAAATATTTTTTATCTAATCCCCAAGTGAAATAAATCTGTATATGTAAATTTCACATGTTTGAAAGTGCACTTGTAGTGTACTTAAAATCTTAAGTACACTACAAGTGTGACTATATATGCTGACACATTGTGTTTTACTTTAAAAGTACATTTTAAATCTTTTTCATACTTTGAAGTGAACTAACACTGACTAACATACTAAAGCATATGAAAAACATTATCTGAACTGTAGCCTGTTTGATATTGAATTTATATAGTTATAATTTACTAAACTGCAACTTGTACATTTCAAGTACAATAGATGTAATTAGAAAATTAGATATAAAGACGTACTTAAGCCCTACGCAAGTTAGTAAAAAACACTTTTAAGTTCAATTAGTGGTATTTAATATAATCAGTTTAAATGTTACAATAATATGCATGTTGATTTAAGGGATAGTTTACCCTTAAATAAAAATAATCATCATTTACTTACCCTTGAGTAGTTTTGCATCAATGGCTACCATCAACTGTTTAATTACCAACATTACTTAAAATATGTTGTGTTCAACAGAAGAAAGAAACTCATACGGTTTTGGAACTACTTGAGGGTAATTACATGATCACAGGATTTTTATTTTTGTGTGAGCTTTCCCTTTAAAAGCACTGTCTTTTTTTTTCAAATTTGGTGTGGACGTTTCTAATCCTGAAACTAAGTTTTCATTTAAAATACATTTTTCTGTTATTTTGTCAGTTTTAGTGAGAATGGACCTTAACATGATGTTTAAGATATGATCCATACTCCACAGATTCACAAATAAGTCCATAGCAGGTTAAAATGAGTAAAGCACAGTATAGTAAATAGACCTGAACAAAAAAAAAAGAGGAAGTGTAGATAAAGCAAAAGCTCTTGGGAGTTAGTTTACCATTAGGAGGTAGCCACTGGCGATACGAATCACACTGACATCAGAGAAGGACTTGAGGATGTCTTCCAAGGTGGTGGTGGTGAATGTGAGAACTTTCTGAGAGGAATTTATTGACACACTCTGCTGGACAACCTGAGGACACACAGGACGGAAAAAATATGAATGTTGTTTATCTTTAATTACACTTTCTTACAATCTTCTCACTGCTCATCTTCTCTTTATTTTGTGTTTCCCTCAGGCCACTGAAAGCAATTAAATAAGGTGGAAATCACAGTCCCACAAATGTTTCAGCAGCACAATTATCCAAGAAATGAATATCGCGGCCCCACCCCCCTGAAACCACACACACTCACATCCACAAATGCACACGTTCAGCCCTGCACACACACGCACCAGAAAGAAACCCTATGCCAAGCGGAGGTCAGGGCTGCCAAAACAGAGACCAGATGATGTCACACACAAGCCACCAATGGGACGGCAGCTGTGAAAGAGATTGTGCGCTGAGCGGGTTAATGTGTTCCAGACGGTCCTGTCAAACACGCACACACACACTGATGACACACACACGCTAAAACACACACACAGACACACAAGTGCAGGGGCCGCCACACCAAGAGGGGTTGATTTTGCAATGGACACCCACACTAGCGAAAACAGGCTGTGCTGTAATGCTGCCATATCAGATTAAATGAGCACATCTGTTATTAAAGCACGCTAAAATGATTTCGCTAACACTTTCAAATAAGGTTCAAGTTACAAACATTAGTTAATGCATTAACGAACAATTAATAATAATAATAATAATAATCTAAAACATTTACTAATGTTGCATAATGGTCATTTTTACATGTAGATATTTTAAATTGTATTAAAAAAAATTATTTATTAGGAAAAAACACCAGTTAACATAGTATATTTATAAATGAACAACCAAGGTAAATAAACGCTTTTAAAATGTTAATTTACTATATTACTACACTTTAGATTACTACATTAAGTTTACTATGGATATACTGTTGTTAAGATATATTTGTTAATAGCACATTAATGTTAATTTTACATCTTCAAATATATATATACACACACACACACACACATCAAAATGAGTTCTTGTCTTAGGACAAATTTGATAAACTTTGTTTGATAAACTTTAAATGCTGACTGACCTAACTGAACTTTATAATACATTTAGTAAAAATTCTAAAATTACTGTAATTGATTTATTAATTCATGTTTATTAATAAAACATTTAATTCATTCATACAACTTGAAATGCTACATAAATGCAGCAAGATTTGCATTAGTTCATTAGTTCATGACGTCTCAATGGACTGCAATACCTCCAGAAGAAACATTTCCGCTGCAATCATGTAACACATCTAATACCTTAAGGTTTTAGCGCACACATTTCTACAGTGTCCCATCACAATCTTTCCTGGCCTTACAGATGTGCCCCATTTTTCCCAGTTCACACTTAAGCTGAGCATTTAAAGTATGAAGAAGGGAAAAAAGGGAAGTCTATGCCTTTGAAGGACTGCACTTAAACAGCTGGGTCCTAACCTCAAGAGACTCAGCCCCTTTGGAATGTATGCATTACTTATGTCTCAAGATGAATGCCTTCACACTACATGAGCGCATGTATGTGAGTGTATGTTCCAGGTAAAACACAACGTTGGGCTGGAGGAATGAATCGGGCCTCCTAAATGGTTTTAAGTGAGGTAAAACCTGATGAAAGAATGAATTACTACAAATACTACAGAAGAAACAAGCACTGTAAATATCTCTACAGTAGACCACACTCTGGATATCGACAGAGCATCCTTTCCATCAAATGAGACGTGCATTTACCTCAGAGTATCTCCTCTGCCAGGCCTCTAGTATGGCAGCTGCTTTGTCCTCGTTCCAGTTGATGTGCGAGACCTCCTCGTAACCCTTCAAGTGCTCGTACATCTGCTTTGGGGTCATGAGCTGGAACATGGTCTGAAGAGCCTGTGCACTGTGAGGAAGAGTAAAGTCGAGTGATGGTGAACTGAATAAGTACAGTATAAACTGACCAACAGTTGCGCTGCTGAGTAGACGTGAGATTTCAGTAAGTGTGTGAAGAAGAGCACGTCAAACGTATGCCAAAACGTACTGCTACATACTGAAATCACACAAAAAATGTTTCGACATTTGCGGTTGAAGCTTGAAATCCAAAATGACAGAGAATGTATTTATTACCAATATATTGAACTGTTTATATTTTTTCTAATCCCCTGACATTGTAGGCAACAGTCTAAATCATTCAGATTCAACTTGATTGACCTAAGACTCTTTACTCTGTATCATGAACTGAATCAGCTCATATCCTCAGTGAAACAAATCAGTGCATCAATTCATCTCTAAACAAGCCATTATGTACTTTGAGTAATATAACTTTTTTTTATTATTTCAAGTTTAATAAAAGTTTGTGTTTTGTTATTAATATTATTTTAACGTAAAAAATATTTGAAAAGATTTTGTTGGTTAATGTCTAGTATGTTGTTAAGTTTGGTTACTTTTTTTGGGAGTGATGACGGCTGTTGCCAAAACCAATCCCACAGTCTTGACCTTGTCTCTCACTACTTGCGGATAAAAACCTCAAAAAGAACCACTAACATGCTGAAAAACAGCAGCCCGTCACTTTGCTCCATAGAAGAGCTAAAACTTCCCCAACTGTAGAGTACAGACTCCCTCAAGTGGACTGTCAACCTACTATTGTTCAATGAACACTTCTTGACTTTCTCTTTTCAGAAAACCATGGTTTTCAGAGTGAAACCATTCCTAGAAATCACACCGGACAATTCCAGAGTCACTAGAGAATATTTTCCGCCACCACCACTGTTGTGTATTAAAATTTTTGGGATGTATGACAACGTTCTTTCATAACGAGGATGATGAATTCTTTCACCGCTCAAGCCTAAAGAGGTCTGGGAAAAATGTTTTCGCTCTTGGAGTAAAAGGTGTGGGAATGAATACTAATATGCAGTTTACTAATGATTACAATCTGCCAAGAAAGAAACAAAAAACAAACCTCACAGTGTATATGTGAGTGTATACGAGAGAGGCAAAGGCAAAGTGATTTTTTTATCCACTGCCACGTAATGCCCAAAAATCTTCAAATTGTGACAAACTTACAGACACACTTATCTTTTTCCTTTCTCTTCTATAGTTTTCGCAATAAACATTAAGAGAAATCCACTCAGCGTTTAAATCTTAAAGTTGCCTCTTACCTCAGAAGTTTGCCACTGTCGTTCTTCTTGGTCCCACCTACGATGAGCTCCTCCTGCCAGTGCATGTACTTTTTGGAAAGCCCATAGCAGCCACCAGTCAGAACACGAGCCACGTCAAAAGGCTAAAGAATATTACAGGCTGTAAATCAGAGACACGCTCGAGATGCAAAACAACATTGATTTAATTAGAACATCTTTATCTGCAGCAAGTGACTTCAAAAACAGACACCCAACACAGAATAATCATAAATGACGTTCGGTTATTGCTCTGTCATTCCTTGTCTGCTGAACTCACCCGTGACATGTTCTTGTTGGGAGCTGACAACGGGCAGTCAGGGTCTGCGGGATTTAGGCAGGGGCGGTCCATATAGCCGTGGCCCACCTCTGCTTTGATCAGCATCTCCTCCCAGCTGTCAACCGAATACTTTACCATCTTCAGCTCAGCAATGAATTCCATCGGATCAAAGTTGGTCCATTGCACTGGGTTTTTGCCACTGTGAGGAAAAGCAACTATTTTATTATGGGATGTTGTCTGATGAAGCACAATGGAATTGATCTGGAAGCACGGTTATGGGTGCATTAACCCACATAAACCATTGCTAACGCAAACATTAAGTATTCTTGCCTTATCCACAGGACTGGTCCTTTGTTGTAATACTGACATTGATCCACTACAATTCAAATGTTTTTAAAAAAGCAGCACTCGCCATTGCTGCATGTTTTTGTTAAAAACAGTAAAACAGTAATGTTTTGAATACTATTACAATGAATTTAAAATAACTCTTACATTTTAAAATGTAAATTATTCATGTGATGACAAAGCTGAATTACTAATATTTCAGTCTTCATTGTCACATGATCCTGCAGAAATCATTCTAATATGCTGATTTGGTAATCAATTCTGACAACAGTTGTACTGCTTGATATTTCTGTGGAAGTTCAAAAGAACATCATTTATTTGAAATCTTTTGGAACATTCTAAATCCTGTCCATTTTGATCAGTTTTATAATGCAGAACAGAAGTATTAATTTATAAAAAAAAAAAACAAACAAAACAAATATGACTGACCCTTAACTGTAGTGTATGTTTAACCATGAAGGAGAAGCACGGACTGAGCCTTGCTTATGGGATGTTGGATGTGCTTAAAGTGGTTGGGCATAACTACGGGGAACGGATGAAGGGTGACTGGATGGAATGCTGAAGGCTTAGGGATTGATGGACGCTGCACGTCACAGCGGTGGCAGCACTAATGTAGTTGGGATTGGATTTCAGCCTGCCTCCATAATAACAGCTTTGAGAAAATGGAATCAATCCGCTCATCTGATCTTTATCCCCTCTAATTATACTGCCGTGCCGGGTGATCCCGCTCAGGGCCTGGCATCTCCCCACAACTAACAGCCCAACGCAGCAGTTTCGCAAACCTCCCATACTTCGCTTGCCATCTCGTCTCATTTGTTTTTTTCAGCACCCTCTTTCTCTTGCTGCTACTTCACCCGGTCTCCTGTCCCGCCCGTACGTTTGACTCTATCCTCAGACGGCCTTCCTTGCACCGACTTCACACGCCCACTTTCCATCATCCGTCCACTTCCACCGCTCCGCTGACTGACTCTCTAAGCCGCCCTCTGTCAAACCCGCTCCGCCTTTCCGTCCCTGCACCATCTTTCTCTCATTTCTCCCTCTTTCTTTCATTCTTCCCTTTTTTCTGTATGTGTTTCTTTCTGTTCGCCCCTCTCTCTTTCTCTTCTGGCAGGCCTGCAGCGGTTCAGACCACATTGTATGTGCCTAACCAGGTTTGAGTCATTATTCCAAGTCCCCCAACCAGAACACAGTAAAATCCTTATTTACCATCCATGATGGAGGAAGAGAGGGAGGGGGAGGAGGGCAGAAAAACTTTTGCAGACTTGGTGGTTGTCTACCGAGTGTAACTGTTGCAAGGAGCCATTAGCAGCAGAAGTGGAACAATTGTGTGAGGCTTTGAGCTGCTTACTATAACAATGAAGGCCTTTAGAAAACACCACAGGAGCACCACTTAGCACAATATTTATTCAGGATTTATTTAATTGATTCATTTAACTTTTTAAAAATATATATTCCTAATAGAAAATGAGTATTTGTCTAATTTGTGCAAAAAAACTAATTATATAATCGTTAAACTAAACCAACAGAAAAGTGCAAACACTCAAATTGATTTAACATTCAAACATGGACTTAATCTTACAGGCGAAGGGCAAGTGGTTTTTGCCATTTTTTCCTGGTTTCTGTTTAACTCATAGGTGAGTTTCACTAAATATTAAATAAAGACTTACAGTAAAAATGACTTACATCACATTCCTCTACTAACAGGAAGAACATGTCAGTGAATATGGCCTTTCTGGCAAATCAACTTGATCTCAAACATCAGACAGACAGGATCAAACACTACAGGCTACAAGCAAACACAGAAAGTGTGTGCAACTTACGGGAGGTAGACCGTTCCTGAATGTAACTTAGCACCTTCCCAGAAGCAATCTAGAGGAGTGATGATCAGACATGGGTGCAGTTTCTCTATAATCTGAAAAGATTAATGCGCTATTACTGTCACAAGCCCTTAGAGGTCATCCACTGAAGTTTAACATTTCTAATGACATTTTGATCTTAGAAGAAACTGTAAAAATTCTTTCTTACCTGGTCCACCAAATTGGTTTCTGTAACAACTTCTCCTGATTTGTAGCATAAATGTTCCAATTTCCATTGCCTGAAAACACAGCATTATGGGAATTAGATGAACTATAATTTTGTGGACTACCATTAAAGCAGAAAGAAATAGTGACCAGTTACAGGGCCTAAAATACACTTTTCCCCAAATTTTAACCTATAATTTTGGTTGATAAAAAAGTCCAAGGACATGTTATACATCAACTACTCAAAAAGAAACAACTCTTTTGTGTGCCGTTACCTGTTGTACATGTAAACGTGCACTCTGCTGGCCTTTATGGCAGAGTCGAGGTGCTGCTTGAGCGCCTCTATGGTCAGAATGTTAGCACCTTCCTGTCGCGGCGTCTGTATCATGAGCTGAGGATTGAACATGGCCTCCTCTCCGATCTTCTGCCGCGTGTACTTGAGTTCCTGATTCACCCTGCCGCCCACTATGAAACAGAAGAGAAAATGATAAAGAAGATTTTCAGATGATGCTCCATAACCTTTCAGTATGTTTATTTATTAAAAGATTTAAGAGGTAACAGGAAATAGTATGAAGAAAAGAGGGATTTAATGCAGCATTAAACACTACTTTTTACATTAAAATAAAAATGTATTTTATTACATTTTAAATTTACAGACACACTTCAAAAACCATATTTTAGGTCAATGTTGACTGAATGCAATAAATTCAGCAAAACATTCACAACAGTGATTAATTAAAAGCACTGACTAATACGAGGCATTTGTTTGTCAACCCAGATGACAAGTTGTAAAATATGATTTTTCATCACATTAAATTTATCAAGCTAAACTCACATGTGGGAAGGAACAATGAGTGTATATTTATTTATTCACTTGTTAAGATAAACAAGCAGTTGAAAAACCCACAATAAACAAAGAAGCATGATAAAATGTCACTCAGAATCCTTCAGTGACAAATAGTCATAACTTTCACTGCCGTCACACAGGGTCAAGCACAGTCTCATGATAATCAATCATATGCTCCAGTCTCGATGAAAGGAAATGCTAACACATGTACAGGCTCCCATATGTCCTGTTAACTTGACTTCAAAATGCCTTTCAGTACACCCTTTAACACCTGCAGTCTTCTTCACAGCCTTCAAATCCAGGCCTATGAGTTATGAGTGTGCGTCTGCAAGCACACACACACACACACGTGTAAGCGCTTGGCTGCTTTATTGCATTCGGGCAGTGGAGTCGTTGTGTGGCACACCTAAGCTCCGTACAGGAACAGCGAGCCCTCACAGCTACAAAAGCAGCCTTTCAAAGCATCCTGCTGAACACTGTCCAAGCCTGACTCTCAAAGCTGTCGATTCTTCACGCGCTCTCTACCTGACCTCCGAGAATAGTAGACTTCTCCATTTCCAGGATCAAGCACCCAAGAAAAGCAAGCTACATGGTTCACAAGGACTTCACAGTTATTCTGAACCAGGTAATTGTACAGTCGCAGACAGGTAATCGGTCAATTCCTCGTAACGTAATCAAGCAAACCATCTACTGGTGTGATGTGTTTTGGATGGCAGGTTGTGTGATTCTGAAGCTCCTCTGAGACGTCGAAGCAGGGAGGAGGGTTCATTCATGGTCAACTATCACACTTTGAAGCACTGAAGGTAATTTCAAGCATATTTCATTAAACTGTTCTGCCAGAGCGAAAACTTTGTTAGTGATTTAGACCGGACAGTTCTGTTTTTTAACACTTTACAATCTATTCTTCTTGAACTACATTTAATTAGTTCAACAGACCATAAAAGACACTAAGCTGTTACATTTATTCTATAGGTAGCACTATTTTTTTTCTTGGTTGAGGCATTATGTTTTCCTTGTTTTCTCCAAATTGAAGTACAATATCAGTATATTTCAAAAAGCTTATAACAAAAGTTAAAGGGATAGTTTACCCAAAACTGAAAATTCGCTCATTAATTACACAGCCTTGTGTAGTTGGAAATCTTTATTCATCTTCGGAACACAAATAAAGATATTTAAGGTGAAGTCCGAAAGCTTTCTGAGCATCCATAGACAGCAGTGGGGCTACTCTAGTAGCTTAAAAAAATATAGGTTGAACCACTGATGATGATGGATTATTTTAATGGTGGTAGTTGTGTTGCTGTCTATAGAGGGTTAGAAAGCTCTCGGATTTCATCAACAATATCTTAAATCTTAATCTTTGTGTTCCGAAGATGAAAGAAGGTCTTACAAGTTTGGAAGTAATTAATAGAGTAATTAATGACAGAATTTTCATTTTTGGGTGAACTATTCCTTTAAAAAGTGTAGCCCCCTTCAACTCTTTTAATTCAACTGAAAATCAAAGTCTGAGACCTACATGCAAAACAAACTGTAAGAAGAGATATAGAAATTATTCGTGTGACTTTGAACTACAAGGCAGCAACTTTAAAAGTGCTCTCTCTACTTTTGTAGCACATTTACAGTGACACATACAAAGAAAAATGAAGTCAGAATCATATGTTAGTGATTTCCAGTGTTTTTCTAAGAACTTACACTTGTAAGTTTTAAACCCCAATCCTCTCCCACCTAGTTGTGTGTGTGGCAACAAGACTTAGGCTTTTCACAATTGTTCCACACTCTGAACATATGTGAGAATGGTCTCAATTTCACGCAGTATAAACAAGTATAAAACAACAAAAAATGAAACAAATTTGCATCAATTCATCTTTTTTTTCAACTGTTTTTTTTTTCTTTTACTCTCAAAACCACTAAAACTTCAAAAATACAGAAACATCTATCCCGCTTGGTAACTAAAGCAAGAAAATGTCTTTTTCTCATTAACCTACTCCAGCTCTGAGGGGGAAGGGCTGTGTAAAACAATCTGTAACAACTTATAAGCTATAATCCAATTTAACAATGGTTTTCAATTCACGAGACAGACATACGTTGAATATTTTTAAACCGTTGTAATTGTATTAAAGTTGAAAATAACTATGCTTTTTTTCTCAGGGCAGACCACCCAGCCTGTGAAAAAGGCTGAGAAGGAGGGAACGTCTAGAAGCATTATGAAAAACCAAAGGATTTCTTTTTAGTTGGGCCCAAACTTACATCTGATCTTGTTTTGAGGCATGTTTATAATATCCCTCATTAATTGCAGCTTCAAGCGAGCATGAGCTTTACTTCAACATGATTATTGGGACCAGGTTGATTACGTCCCAAACAAGCTTAGCATGTTCCTGATTGTGAGGCCCTGGGAACACCAGCATGTTTTGGGGATGAAACAACCTCAGATGTCAGCTTTTCAATCAGAAAAGTCTCCGCTCTGGATTAACATGAACTAGGTCACCTTTACATCATGAATGATTCGTCTGACATACATCAAAACCTACAGGCAACAGGAAGGAACTGTAACAATGAACATCGCTCACTTCAGAGAGAAAGACTTCAATATTGTTGAAAACGTCATATTATGACCTGAACCCAGGAGAATTCAAAACCTCTCCAGAGACGCACAGGTTCTGGGGTCACAAATGGCCTTGCCTCAGGTGTGAAATTAACACCAAAAGAAAATGTGTGCGAGAGAAAGAATGAGAGAGAACAAGAGGTGAATTCAGTCAAACAAGACTGCAGGTGTGTTTAAAGCTCTTTGAAAAACCAGCACGACTGTCTAATCCTGGAGATCAAGTCTTGAGAAGAAGCCCATGAACTGCATCAACGAGGACAGATGTACATCAATTCCAACTGCAGAGAGATGGAAATGGCATAAAATACAATCTTCTAAAGCACAATATTGAACCATATGCATTGATCAATTACAAAGAACCAGTTAATAACATAATATTCTTTTTAATGAAAAAGTTTTTTTTATGAAAATAACTTTTTTAAGGTGAAAAAGACTCATGAAATCCATTTTTAACAAGTCAAACTCTGAATCAGAAACAGTTCTTGAGTAGCAAGTCTCAGTGTGACAGAATACACAACGTTGTTCAATAAAAATTCAATATAACTATTTACCAATAAGAGCACTACTATAGAAAGCAAAAGCAAGTTTAAATGTAAAACCAAAATTTCCCATATTTGTCTCCAGCCCACAGGTGTGTAAGGGGTGCGAAGCAGCATGGCAGCCAGGGAATCTGGTGTGCATGTCAGTGTGTGTTTGTGCCTTCACTGGGCCCATTCAGTTTGTTGCATAACATTAACCCTTGAACCTCCCTTTCACGAACAGGGGGAGCTGCCATTGGAAGCACTCTCCAAATGCCCTGAGTTTTCAAGCGGTGCATTACTATTCTCGCCATTCAGCTGCAGAGTGGCTTTTGAGTGGCCGTTTCAGAGGGGTGCGAGGGGTTCGGTACAAAAGAAACGCCCCACCCACTATCCCCCCCACCCACTACTCCACCATCCGCCAAAACCACTGCATCCAACCCCTTCAAGATCATGACATAACTCCACACTACCACAAGCTCCCCTACCGCCCACCACTTCATCCCGCCGACTACGCCAATCACGCGGCTGGAGGGCCGGGAGTAACGGTTGCTGGGGTCGCACCATGATGGGATGGTGAGGCTTATGGCAGCTTTTTTAGGTTGGGGGAGGAAGGGGCTGTGTGTGGCAATGCCGGCACAGGGAGGCACTTTTTATGACTGTGTTGCGGGCGGGATTAGCTGGATTAGACTCCAACTCAGAGAGACCCCCTGTGGTCGCACGGAAGTTTCTGCACAGGGTCATAGCGGCATGAACTCTCTCCCTCGCACAACCCGCTCAACTCCAAGAACAAACCGCAGCGCACTCAAACCAGCCCAGTCAATGGCTCTCTCGCATCTAAACCAACAAGTTTCATTCATACGAAGACAATTGGTGGATTCCGGGGAAAAATAAGTTGCTACACATCAATTTTAATAGCATATCCGTAAATAGAGTCCTAATGGCTCCATACGTTGACCTTCACAATACTTCACTTTCCGCCTTTCGCAGAGAAGATACGAATGGTGGGAAAGAGGGAAAGTGAAAGTGAGAGAAAAAGAAAAAGTGAGAGAGAGAGAGAGTCCCTGACCCGCAGCTGTAGCACAATGCCCCCGAGCAGCCTGTTCGACCCCTGACACAAATTTTACACCGCAGCTGCCATTTACTCCACACTGCATTACCATATGTATGGCCAGCTCTCCTCTAATTATGCTAATCACCTGTCCAGATCTGCACCACGAAAAATGGATGTATTTAGCAGTCCGCTGCCTACAAATACAGCTTACTGCAATCCAGAGATGTACATTCAGAGGGGCCTGAATGGGTAGATTTTTCCACATTGCTGGCTTCATTCAAGTCCCTTCCCCTTAAGAAAAAACTATTCAAATGAACTGGATCGCACTGCAACAAAAAGCATGGGGAAAAGTGTGTGTGTGGGTGGGTTGGTGCACACTCAACGTTGGGGGGGTGGTACTGTGTGCGCACTTACCCAAACATTCGGTGAGTTTCGGCAAAATAAGATATCACAGGGACGTTTCCAGTTAGCCAGGGTTTTGAAATAAATATATTGCTTATTAACGCATGGCTCTCTGGAATAGAGATTTTTAATTGGCTGATTACAGGAGTCTGTGGTGTAACCAACACTAATCTAAATTAGCTAAAACTTTAATTAAAAACTGCAAAAGTTGCACTAATTATTTCCATGATGGTCTTATATTTATGTCCTGAAAATAAAACAAATCTCTGCCAATAAAACACATTAGTGAACACTTCTCACTTACATCAAGCATGTTTTAAAGTTTCACTTTTCACCACAAGTTCATTTCCAAACTGAATGTAAACTGATCTAGGTGTGAGCTCAAGTATAACTTTGTAGCATCCCGGCCCATACGTATGAAGTATTAACCGAAACAGCAGATTGCAGAAAAACGGCCGTTCTAGCCAAAACACAAATAACACTTCAGCTACTACGCTCCCCTCCCCCTCTCGCTCTCTTTCGCTGAACTCCTCCGCCCCTCGGCCACAGAGAAAGGGAGGGTGGAGAGGGGGAGGGCCGGACCACCCGGCATCCATGGCAGGACTCTGTGTTTACATTGCTGCGCTTCACTCTGTAATACATCTGGCATCCCAGGGCTGGACTCCCAAGTGAAGGTGGGTGGAGGAGGGGGGTGTCAGTGTGAGGATCGCGGAAAGGGGGGGGCTGCAGTGCAGCGAAACCTTTCGAAAGAAAAGAGAGGGGAAGGGGAGTAGGAGAAAGTGAGAGAGAGAAAGAGAGAGAGTGCGCGCAAGTCTTTTCCGTCATTTCAGTGTCTCTGTTTTTTGAATAACACGGAGTGGAGGTATGCAGAATATAAACACAGGAATTGGAGGGCTGTCAGGATGCCGGTTGTGGATGGGAGTTGCTCCATTTGTATCTGTCTTCCCCACACTTGCGTCAGTTTTAAAACTGTTGAGGTTGCCGCTGAAGAAATCATGATTTATAGACAGTTTAATATATGATAATCAGATGTATGTTTGAGAAATTCTAAGTATTAACAAACTGCATGTACCTCATACAACACCTTTTGTGCTATGGATTGTTGTGAACTGTGTTTCTAAGTGATCAGACTCACAACTTCCTTAAAAGTCCTATAGAGTTACATTTGAGAAAGCACATGAGCTATATAGGAACCAGAATTTCACTGTATCCATTTTACAACCACCCTGAACACCCTAGCAGCCACATACTCAACAACCCCACCATTACTTGTGGCAGTGAGTTTTGCACAGTCAACTGCCAAAATACTACCATCAAATCTTTAATGGGGAACTGAGACATCAAACCTCTTTAAACTGTTATCTTATGTGCAAACAAACTGAATAGGTCCCTCAATTTGCATACACTGTTTAAAATACAATGCACATGTACTTTTTTCAATTACACCTGGTGGAGAAAAATCTCATTTGAAAACCGGACCAATTTTAGGGACTAGATACTAGAACATATATTTGGCACACAAAATGAGGTGACAGAAAGAGAGACTCATTCGCCTTTTAAATAACTGAATAAAAAAGTAAATGACTGATGCATAATTCTGCCTAACATCTCCTCATGTAAGCCATATGGATATGAAACTAAATTAAGGTAAGTGATCGGCATTTCATTATTTATTTTTTTAAATACTATTTTATTCACAACATTATCCTGAGCCAGATAAAGCTTTAATTGATGCAAATTTTCATCTATCATTTTAATCTACTTTTTAAATTACACACTTACTTTAACGCAATCTATTGCATAAAATATTAATATACGCTATATAAATATGTTGTGAAGTGACTTAAGTGCTGATTGCAGAACTGGGGCAAACCGCACCAGACTCGATCACATGTAGAAATGCAAAGATGCCGTAGTAGATTACGTGTCTTAGTTAGAAATTTGCTCTTTCTAATTGCATAAATTATAAGGTTACATTCTACAAAACACAGCACCGATATCCTCCATCTTTTTGTTTAGGCTGTTAAATGCAGTGCTTAAATGACGTAGCCTTCCATTCAAGTTCCTGTTGGCAGTGCTAATGCAACCAGGAAAACGGCCCGAGGAAACCTAAAGTTCCCGGTGAACTACCTGAGTGGCTAGTTCCTAGAACAATATAGAAAGGGTCTATATATCACTATGATCAGATGTTTTCTTAACTGCTGGTTTTTATACTCACATTTGGAGTGAGTATATCAGGGCCTTTACACAGAGCACTAAACAATCTCATGCAGTGTAGGTTTCATTTATACTTGAGGTCAAAGGGTGCTCTTGTGCAGAAAGTCCAAAACAGACTTATAGAAGTAGCCTAGTATCTTTTAACATGCCAGGAAATCAATAATATGGAAAAAGGCATCCCACTATCACTGTAACTAAGCTGAATAAACAAACATAAACCTTAACTGATGAAACATACAGTTGGCCTAAACATTGCCAAAATATAATACGAAAATATATGGTTTATGTGTGTGTTTTTCTAGTAATAAATGAATGATACGGTGCTAATTGGCATAGCATTTACTACAGTACAGAAGCTATAAAATAAATTGTCTGCCTTTTCTGTGATAAAAAAGGAAAAAGGTGTTTGTAGTACTAGTATATAAAAAATGTAAAAAATAAACTTTAGGAAAATGGACAATAATCAATCAACTGCATTTAATAATATTACAAATATTATGGAATGCAAATTATTTTTAATTGTCTAGCAGTGTATTTTATTTTTTTAGACAATTAAGACAGATATTATTATTATTAGCCTACATTTAACATCTCTTTTCCTCTCACTTCTGAAATGATTGCTACGCCCTGCCCTGTAACATAACTGAATATAAACATTTAGCTATATGTGGTGTTATCTATATGTCGATAATGTCAACAAATCATTTCATCCATAATGGCAATCATGTAGAAAACCCTAGCAACCATACAACAACACCCTGGAAATCCCCAACAACACTCCAGCATTGTGCCAGCGAGTTTTACACAAAATGTAGAAATCTAGTCCATCTTAATGTTATCCATATTAGCCATCACAGTTGCTTTTATCATAATTATTGCTACAATGTTTTTACATACATAAAGTACTAAAGTTTTAGGGCAAGCACACAGACCCCAGTTCTCCAATCTTGAGAAACCTATTTCAAACCCCTTAAAGCCCTCAGGGCTCTGCATACATCCCTTACAGTTCAGCCATGTGTGTCCAAGCCTTCCTGAGCACATCCAAACAGGGAGAATTCCACCAGATCCCCATCTCTTCCCACAATGCGGGGAGGCCACATTCTTCCACCTCTTCCTTCATATTAAAAGAGGACTTCTTCCCAACATGAACTGCAGGTTATACACTCCTACACACCACTAACTCTTAACCGCCCTCATGTTTCACTGGGAAACCAGGGGAGGTTTGTCAATATGTCCACACCTGTTGAATGTAAATTCATTTTCAGCCTACAATTCACAAAAATGAAAGAGTAGCCTTAACATCTAGAGAGAAAATTAAATGGCTCTACATTTAAAACCCAGTAAAAAACGTGATTAAATTAACACTAAACAAAACCAACATACTAATAAGAAAAGGAATAAAATTACCCTAAGTTACACATCTAGATTAACTGCACATTGATCACCAATCTAATAAATTCACACTGCCCCCTGCTGGGTATTTAAAATCATCTCGCTGGTTAAATTACTCATTTATTACCTTTAAATCGATCAACTCCTCTTCTACAGGAGGGCTAGCGTAGTTCTAAACCTTCTCTCATCATCATTGGCGTTAGCTGGAACCCCTCACTCTGCACCCAGGTCATGTAGCAAGTATCAAATGAGCTTTTAAATAGCGGAGTCTCCACTCGATGACCTCAGGTCCTAAGGGACTCAGCCTTGTGGCCCAGAGGCTCATGCTACCCCCCACACAAGAGAAAGGGACAACCCAAACCCTGATATCTCCATGATTTCACTGCGAGAGCGGTCCCTCTCAAAAGCGGCCAGGAGGTGAAGGCGTACAGGAAGGCAAATGTTTACGTGAAACTGTTTTAATTAAATTCAGGCGGTGCTGGCTTTTTCTTTAAAAACTCAAGAGCCTGTGATTTTAAAAAACAAAAAAGATGGCAACTCATTTGAGCTACAATAAAACAAGTCATCTACAATAACAGCAAAGTCAAAGCCACTGTTTAGATTTTTTTAAACAATCAAATTAAATAAATTTATGTTACACACACACACATATATATATATATACACACGTTCATATATAAATTTACTTATAAAATAAGTATAGCAATGTATTATTACTTTTTCTGCACAAAATCTAACCTGAAGAAGTTTGCTAGAGGTTCACAAATTTCCACAACTCCAAACATTAGTGTTCAAAACATCAAAGCTACATTCATATCAGATCAGCGAGAGGATTCAGCCAGTGACTCGAAAGCTATGACAACATTATCTACATCCATCATGCAACACTGAAAATCTGTAGAGCAACCAAACAAATTATAATGGTTGGAGCGTAACAGCCCTCAATGGCAAGTGATGAAAGCCAAAATGAGATCACACTGAATCCCATTCAAGCTGAACTTAAGGGAGAGTAAGAGACAAGAGCTTCAACGAAGGGTCATTTGGAGGTCGCTAGCAAAAGACTGTTCCAAACGAAACATAAACATGCATCCTAATGGACACTGGGCCGACATCTCCCAGCACAGAACCTGCCCAACCAGAACTAATCTATCCCTCAGCTGTGGAGTTTAATCTAAACAAACAGATCTCAATGTTACTGCATCTGGAAGCTGTCATGTGCTTCGACATGGGAACAACTGAGGTGTGAGTGAGTGTGTGTCCAGCAACCGACTGTCATACTTCATCTGCAAACCTCCTGCACTTCTTGGAAAGGAAATGTGGAAGTGAGCAACAGAGATAAAACTGCAGAGAGGAAAAAGCTCAGGGTTAGCGAGGTGTTTGTGATAAGGTTCACACAAAAATGACTATACAGAGAATATTACTAAAGATTTGTGACACTCCAATTCGGGAAATATTCAGCATTAATGCAAAGGTTTCTCTCGAGGGGCATCTAGGCTGCTCCTGCAAAAGGGTTTCAAGATGAGTCTCAAAAAAAAACTCAGAGATCCTGCACCTGCTCCATTACCATAGTATCCTTGAGCAATCACTTAAGCTGCTCCAGGGGGACTGGAACTACAACTAGTGTAATTTAAGTTGCACTGGATGAAAACTGTTTAGAGACCAGATATCCTTCTCTGGTTCTGAACAAAACAAAAATGGAGCAATGAAGCTTTTAAAAAAACAACTCAATTCCATAGATAGGAACAAAAAACTACTTCAAATATTTTTTAGTAGTATATCAATATACACGTATCCTATAGGCCTAATATACATACTATATACTTTTCTAAATTCAATATTTCTCTCAGACAATATGAGATGTAAATTTTACAAAAAAAAAAAAAACTGAGAAGAGAAAATAACTAAGCAGTTAGCCTACAGTATGTAACAACTATATTAATTTCTATAAAGTATTGTTTCATGGGTGCTAACTGAAAAATGCTGCAGAAAGTCATGTGACAGGACGTGTCTTATTATGATAGGTCAATTACTGTTGACAATCGGTCAATTATAACATTATCATTACAACAGCCACCTATCATGCTCTAAAAAGGTCGGAAGATAGTACTGAATTTGTCAAAATGGTAGGAATTTATTAACCAGTTAAAGAACAAACTGCTCACCCACTCAAACATCACTACTTTTGACTTGAAACAGTGATCTGCAAATAGCTTAAATGAGAGCTAAAAATGTAAAGTATAGAAATACACAAATATTACAGATCTAGTAGCCCGATTATAGCGTAAGGTAAACAATGTTTCATGATTAAACAATTTTTGGTTTGAAGGCACATCATGTAGAAATATAACATGAATAACAAAAACACAGAGAGGTGAATGTCTCCTCATTTGCTTCGTGTGTATATATATATATATATATATATATATACCACACCACACACACATACACTACTGACACATACAGCACTGGATAAACATAACGTGTGTATTTACAGTCTAAAACACACCAAAAGCCGGCTCATCCAATTAAAATAACTTAATATAAAAATAATTACTGCAAAACCATTTAAAAGGAAAGCCCTCATATCATCCATGGTCTTATCAAAGGTTCTTTAAACTTCAGGAATGTAGATCAAAGCAGAACTGCCTGTTTGCCCCTCCCCCTTAAAAAAATCACCACACACACTACGGCCCCAACTTCTCACAATTGACTTATTCATAAAATAAAACAACTTTCTATTAGTTTCTTTAAGCTGTCTGTGCGCTGTAGTCTGTGTCGGGTCTGGGTGCACGTTACTGCCTGCAGTTCGCTCGGTTCCTGCTGAAACTCTGAGACAAATCTTTTTGGAAAGTTGAACGCTGTCCAAAACAGGACCACACACAGGCTCTGTGAGCAGCGCGGATCAGATTCAACTGCTGGAGGCAGACACACACACACACTTACTCGCACACACTCACAAAATGGCGGCTATTCGTGTTAAAAACACTCACATTGCTCTCTAAATCATACATCCACTGATGGATTGAACTTGGAAACAATCGGCGGCTGAGCGCGCTTTCGTGTTCCAGAAACACGCCGCGTTCGCGAGCGCGAGGCAAATTCGAAGCGAAAAACATTCTTTTCACGTTTAATCTGGATTTCTGCCAGATTTCTATACAATAAACAATTCCTTCAGCTTACATGACAGACCCCCACCCCACCCACTGCTTCAGGTCTGCCTTTAGATTACACTTGCGGGGAAAACGTATTAGTAAGGCTTAAAGTATAAGGAAAACCGTTTCTTACCTTCTACCCAGAGTTTCTCCACGTCCGTCTCCAGATTAGCTGCCCTTAAGCCAACAGCAAAAGCTCCGAATATTAAAAGGCCCACCACTAAAAATTTTCCGCAGTTCTTTTGTATGTAACAGCCAAGTTTAAACAAAAGTCTTTGAAACTTTGCTCTCAACCACAGCGGCGCTTTCCTCCCGGTCGCCTTCCCCTACAAGACAAGAGACAGCAAATATTAAACTCATCATCACCTTGTTAAAAAGATTAAACTAAATTCCTTTATTGCATTGTCATGTTTTTGTTCGACTGAACTGCAGAAAATAAGCTAAAATGGCACTTTAAATAACTTTATTATAAGGAATAAACTACCTTTGAAAGTCATAACTTGAAATGCATTAAACAACTGGAGTTTTGTATAAAAAACACGACTCATAACGTCTTAAAAGTAGCCTCTCCACACTTGCAACCACTATTTCTGTGGCAAGCCATTTTAACAATTATTCCTCAAAGATATGTTTCTTTTTAAGAGCTTATTTTTAATTACAAGTAAACCAATAATGACTTTTTAGTGTCACAAACAACAACTATTTATTAAAAATAGTAAGACTATCCCAACAGTGACACATTCTTTTCTCCGACTCCAATTTAAGATTAGTATCTACTCCAGTAGCCTATTACTTGTAACTATTTATTAGGTGAAAGTATTTATTCTTCAGTTAGGCTACAACTTTCTATCCCAGTTTTTCTAGTACTAAAAAAACATTTGCGCCTATTCATTAGACACAAACGTGTCTTCAAGATGATACTAGAATGATTTTACCAGTAAGATTTTAAATGAAATATGAAATAGTTGTTATGACTGGTAATTACATATGACAATTTTAAAAAGCCACAATTAAGTCTTGTATTACAAGAATTAACAGACTCAGGTCTTAAAAACAGGCTAAGTGCTAGAAAAGCTGGCATATATATACTAGAAAACAATTAACCATCATGTTTGAAGACTAATTTCCAAATAATTTAATGGCAAATGCCAGCAATAACGGTTTTAAGAATTGTTATTTCTCACTATTTTGGATTGTGGCTAGAAGCAAAAGAATGCAGACCATTAACTAACAAATATTTATTACTATTGAAACTGAAAAGATGTCTTCCTAGTAATAGATAATCACCAGTAACAAAAATAAACACCACTTAATTCCAGTGACTAAATGTTAAAACTGCTTGCCATACTACTTGTACCATTCTCTCGGCTTTCAAATAGTATAATTCAACGTTCTAGTTCCACGCATAAAATAAACGCAAATCTGAATTTTGCTACAATGTGTCAGATTGCATCCTTTGGACACTGCATTAGGAAAACAGGTAACAGTGTCCAAAACCATGCAATATCGGAGATGCACGTGGGTCTCATAGCTGAAGGGACGCGATGTGATGTGATTTGGGGAGTGCTGCAGCCATCACAGAGGGAGTTACGACAATATTTGTGAACGGAAGAGGGCAGCCACATGGATCGTGCCTGAGCAGTGCGGGACGAAAACTACTCCCCGTGCAGATCCTATCTGAGGGGGCTTCAATCAGTCGGCTAGGGGCAACATCACTAACAAAACTTTAGACCCCTCGCTTCACGTTCCGAGCTCAGCTTCTCTTTTGACAGTTAAGTTAACGATTACTGGAGCGCGACAGATGGACATCGCGGGGAACAAATGCAGCGAAACCCTCGAGCGGCTACAGGTTGCTACCCGCACAGACACCCCCATCGGTGCCGCGGCTATCCCGTTACCTAGCGACTTCACTAAAGTTGAGCACTTTGTCAGAGCATTCCCAACAAACGGGGCAAACATAAAAGCACCTCTGAAATCTGCTCCAATGCAAAGGCGGCATCGCAATAGCTCGGCCGCTGCAAATACTCCAAATCCGCCGCGGCGGTCCGATAGTTGCCCCTATTTCTCCGCGTTAACCTCGGCCGATCGGGGTCTCTGTTTTCCTGCTCGGAGGACACATTAACAGCCGAGGCCATGTTGCAAAGTCTGCGCCGAACGTGTCGTTATCCGCGCTAGTGTATTTCCCCGCGAGCGTTTAGTGATATCCGAAGAAAACCAAGTTTGTCTCTCGTTGATCCCAGATCCGCGAAGCACTTCATACTCCTGTTTGAGACGGCGAGTCAGAGTCTGCGCCTTCCATTCCAACATTTCGCGAATCTGGAGGTCTCCAACAATTCCCCACTTTCACGCCGTCCGCTGGAAAGTCCGCGATATCAGAAGGCGAAGTGGATGCTGTGGAAACGTCGATCCCTCGCTGGCTGAAGCATTCTGTGATCTATGTGGTCCCTCCTCAGGCCGCGCGACAAGGCGATCTCTGAGAGATTCAATAGATGTGAAAAAAGATCACTCTCCATTCGGAGACAGAGGAGGAGGGGCGTGGCAAAGCCACTCGAAATCCCGCCTCCGGGGCTGTCAGATGGCCGGGGTTCCTGGGCTCTGATTGGTTCCAGAAGGGCAAAAATTACTCAGCAAACACGACTATTATTAGCTGCTTAGCAACAGCTCACCAAAGTAGAGAGACCACCCAAGCCGCGAGCCCTCGTGTGTGCATCTCAAACTTCAGGGGAGTCTTAAAGAAGCAAAGCCCACTTTTTGCAGGGTCCGACTCGAGCCGCGTCCAAGCGTCTGAACAAATCTCCGGGAGCAGAAAAGCAAAGGCGAGCCGTTTTCTGTGGCAGAGGCAACACAACACTTTTTGACTTGTACCTTTTCTTTTCTTTTTTTCCCTTTTGTTTTTCGAGTCTCTTTCTTTCTTTCTTTCTTTGTGTCATTGTCTTTCCATCTCTTTCATTCTTTTTGCATATTTTTTAAATCTTTTTTATCTTGATTGTTTATGTTTCTTTCTTTTTTCATTTCTTTGCTATTATTAATTTTTCTTTCTTGATCATATCTTAGATTTTCTTTGTGTTTTTCTTTCTTGTTTTCCAATAGGTTAATTTGGTTGTTTTGCTTTCTTTTATCCTTTCTTTTCTTTGCACAACATACACTCAGAAGATTCTTTGTTTTTGCAAGAACTTATACAAACAAACAGCCTTTAAAATCATGCAAACATCATTTTTAGCCCAATAAAGACCCGTTGTTTTCTTCGCAGATAAATTGTTAAGTTGTTCATTTCCTAAACACAAGTTATAGTTAAGTAAAGCCAGTTTTTGAACATTTTACTTTCATTATGTTCATTAACATGAACAGAGCGCCACCTAGATTACATAAGTTTTGGATAGCTAATATGAATTTTACACTAGTTTTTGTGTGATACATTCTGCTTCTCTTCATACAGCAAAAATATGTTAAACATACATTTTGCATTTGGCAGACACTGTTATTCAAAGCAATCATACATTGATATTCCTTAATTTGATCATTTCATGCATTACCTGGCAATCAAACCATAACCGTGGTGCAGCTAACATCCTTCTCTACTCTTTGAGCTGTAAGAATGCAAAATACATTAAACATAATTACAGTTAACTATATATTCCCATCCTGTGCCAAATTGTAGACAAGAACTGTAAGTAATTGTGTACTTTAGTTGTATTGACTTCCCTTTCCCAGTCCCAGCTGGGAAGTTTGGATATTGGCCATACTGAGAGCACTGGCTCCTGGCTACAGGGCAAAGGAAAAATGCAATTAATGAGAGTTGTCTTTTATAGTGCACAGGTGGGTTACAGTTTTCAACATGTCTGTGCCAAAACATGGGAATTCCTTGTCTTGCTGCCCTTTTTCATCAAATGTATTGTATAAACATGACATAGGTTTTATACTATGCATGTCACACATCCAAAAAATGTTTATGACTATTGAGAATGAAAAATCTCTCACGCCAAGGCACAATGATGGTCTGCAGTGCATCATGATTCATTTTCCACAAAACAATACAAATAAAAGCAGCTATATACACAGAATGATGATTGGAGTGGTGATGTCATCAGTTTAGGGGACTACGGGAGAAAAACCTTGACATTAGTACGAAAATGAGATACATCGTTATGAAGAATCCATTTCCTATCCCACCCCGCCATCAGGAAATTATTACAGCCATATTATTTTCTTCCAGAAAGGAAAAAAAAGAAACTGGACCATTAGTCATTAACTTCCTCTGCTGGATTCTCTGAGCTATATGACCTGTCTTGAGCGCTATGTTTCACTCAGTCTCTCCCCAACAGTCCTGTAGTTTGCCATGGTTCCCACTTCAGTGATGTGCCCGTGACTTTTCCCGTGTTTACTCTGTAGCACAAGGTTGTGCTCAATCTCACAGATGTGTTTGACAGCTCTGAGCATTTCTCTGCCAGTGTTTACACTCTCCAATTTCCTCTGCGATTGTGTGGCTCTTGTATAATGACACTGGAGAAAGGAGAGCACTTCAGAAAAACTGCCTATTTACCTTTGTGCGAAGGCTGGATGTTTTCAGTGGTGGAAATGTTTTATATTGCACATTTAGGTGTAATTTATATGTTATAACAAATGTTTAAGGTAATTTCTAGAACAATTTCTTCAGAATACTTTTTGCCACAAATGTGAATTAAAATGTCATGTAGCTATTATTTGTAAAACATTAGATTGATAAAAATGAACCATAAAATCCATAAAATGTACAACCCCTGCAGTGAATTAATTCATCCCTCTTTTTATAGAATTATTTCAGTTATTTAAAGTACTTGAGAATATTTAATCCTAAAAAAAAGTATTTAATCATATAAATAATGCCTTAGCTTTAAATTCAAAGAAAAAATTGTTTTGTTTGGATTTTTTTTTTTTAAATGTAAATCCCTTCAGACCGGTTGGGTCTCCATTGCCTAGATCCTGATCTATGTTTAGCCTAGAGTCTCAGCAATCATCATTTTCAGGCTTAAGTTTGGACCCTTCCCGTGTTTAAAAAAAATTCTAAAGCATGCACTGATTTTGTGTTTTGTTTTCATTTCATCACCATAGAAATCTACCATAGACCCTTTCTGTTTCACCACCTTCTGTCCTCAGCAGTTCATAGAAACATAACACTCCTGTGAACATGAGATTGGATTCCTCCAAGTATCAGAAAAAAAAAGTATCGTTCCATTCTCATTAGCATGATGTGAGTAGCTCCCCAGTGTCCAGGCGCACAAAAGGTCACACATTTATTAACTAATTACACGGTATATTTCTATACCTCATGAGAGGTCTTTGGAAATCATGAATGTCTTGCTTCGCAGCTGTGTGATGTTTGTCCCGCACATAAGTAAAAGTGAATGGGTGCCGTCAGAAGGAGAATTCAAGCAGCTGATAAAAACATCACAATAATCCACAAGTAAGTCAAATGACATTAACACATTAAAAAAATGTTTTAGACTTTTGTGGCTTGTAAACAGTGCTTGATCTGAGCATATTTCTCTCCATGTTTTAGATAGACCCAACAGTTTGAAGTTAAAAATGTCTTCTTAATATATTTTTGTATTACAAACACACCTTTTTGCTTCATAAGGAGAGAAGCTGTGCTTTAATCAGCTCTATTTAGACTCTCATTCTGACGGCTCCCATTCGGACCTGTTGGTGAGCAAGTGATGTAATGCAAAATTTCTCCAAAGAAACAAACTCATCTACATCTTGGATGGCCTTGAGTACAATTGCAGCAATTATTTTTTTTTTTTTGTAAACTATTTCTTTAAGCTTATTATAATCGATCAGTTCAGAGTAAAATGCTGCAGGCATTTTGCTGCAAAAACAAAATACTCTCCAGTAATTTTGGGGTGAATTATATGATGGCGTGGCTCTCTGCGACTACCTACAGCTTGCGCGCAACTCTGTGGCTCCGAGCCCTAAAAGACCCTCTGTTCCTTGAAGCATTTTCAGATTGGCAATTATAAAGTAAACACAGCTGGCTGTAATATATGTGAATTCATTGGCTGCATCATGATTATTTAGGCAAAAAAGTTTTACATATACAAAGCTCGGCAGCTGATTGAGCTTCTCAGAGGCGTACTGTCTTTATAAAGAAACCTTTATTTATTGAGAAATGGTGAATGTGGAATCTGTGCGGACAAGTTTCTATTGCAGTCTCTTGACAGAGATCTTTTTTTCTAACTAATTGTATTATTCTAAACTAAATCTCGCTGTCCGGACACTGCCAATATTACATATTCGATCTGTTTTACACATCAGCTATGCAAACTGTCACTGATGTGACACCATTTATGGTTATGTACTTAATATGCATGCCAGCACCACAAAGTTAAGACTTGCAACTTGAAAGAGAGCTGTGCGCATCGTTGCCATTTATGAGTTTATGAGAATAGGTCGATGTCCTGATGTTAAATCAAATCTGATGTTTTCAGTCTCTGACTTATTATTTATCATGTTTACTATTACTTTTGACATATGACAGAGAGACATCTGTAGTCATTTACCACAGGCCATGCTTGGATTATACACTCTGGGAAAAAGCATGAGCAAAATACCACACTCCATGCGTTATTTCGATGTCTTTGCTATGAACTCTATTCCTATCCCCTCATCACACTATTTTATAAAATGTCAAGAATACAATGCAAACTTCTCCCACTGGCTTTTCAAACGTGTGGTGTTTATACACAAAAGCTGTTTTGAGGTCCAATCAATGCCTGCCTCGTAGATTTACAACCTTCTTTCTTCAGCACACAATCGCTGGTGACTTTGAGAGCCTGTTAGCACTTATGAAATAACTTGGGAAAAACACATCACTTACTGATCAAGTGATTGGTGGAGAGGTGTGGTGCAGATGTTGAGGTCTAGGGAGGACCGGGGAACCTGCAGGGTGATATTTTAATTGATTTCTGACAATAAGACCATGCTGTTGTATATCACACCGTTAAAGAGTATGCTTTGCCTCTTTTAGCCAAAGCCTATTAATTTTCAGTCTGAAATATGAATGCAGAAAGACATGGGGTAAAAAGTATGTTTAGTGTGACTGAAGGTCTACTGCCTTCCTCTTTCCTTCTTTTGTTACAATAAACTGCACTCGCATAACAGCAAGGTTTGTATAATATATCTGCAAAAAGTCATTTGCAGAATGTCAAATAACACTGCCATAACATGGAAGGCAGATTAATGATCTTACACCCTGGGTGTAACGTTGAAGGCTCCCGGGTCGCAACCGCCGGGGGGAACCCTCACCAGAGTTGACTCTTTCTCCCCACCACATACCTGTGCCTGAGCCTGCCCTTGGCTTGACCACGCCCCATCTAGGCTCCACCCTATATCTACTCAACTCTGAGTCTCACTTCTCCGCGATTTGCCTAGGTGGTCAATTCTGAGCGTTCTTTGTACTGTTTGCCTTTCTGTTTCCCGTTTGGACTGTCTATCCTGACCACGACTCTGCCTTGCCTCCAGTTTCTTGTTTGCCTGTTGCTGATTCCGCCTGTCTTGACTATGATTGTAAATAAAGAGCTGCATATGGATCCAACTCAGCCTGGTCCTTCGTCACACTGGGAGATGTTTTAGTCGTTTTGTTCTTATGCACCATAACCTAAAATAAAAAGTGGTTTACAGTATAATATTTGACACAAATAAAATATAAAATTGCATTTAGTTTCATTACTTTTTCCCGTCATCATTTACTCACTCTTCTTGTTCTAAACTTTTATGACTTTTGTTTTGAATCAAGGAAGATTTCAAGCTTAAAACAGCATGATATTTCAAAAACGTAGTCACCCAAACAATTTTTATTCATTTGACATCACACAATAGGCTTAACCAAAATGTAGTCATTAAACCATGATACTCACTTTTTGTGAACTGGATCAACCGATTAATTGAAAAGATTGATTTACGATTTGGGAATTACTTCTCCACTACTCATATAACTCTTGTGTTGCTTACTTTTTAGTTTGTCTTGCTCCTACACAAATTTTACGCATGACTTTTTTCACTCTCTGGGCAGAAATGAGCAAAGTTGTAGTGTACATTCTTGCAATTACAATTTAAAAAAGGTAGGCTTTGTTTCCAAATCCTCAAAGCAAAGATATGGCCTCCCTGTAGAAAAAAGCTAGGATGCTGGTTTAAGCTGGTTTATGCTGGTTTAAACTGGTTTTAGCTGGTTTATGCTGATCATTTGCTAGCACATGACCAGCATAAACCAGCAAAGGACCAGCTTAAACCAGCATCCCAGCTTCAAAACATCACAGCGATTGGCTGCCGGCCATTTTTTTTTTTTTTTTTTTTTGTTCAT
>JAUCMS010000145.1:12144067-12159407 GCA_032357445.1 Enteromius radiatus | reverse complement strand
ATAAACTGCACTCGCATAACAGCAAGGTTTGTATAATATATCTGCAAAAAGTCATTTGCAGAATGTCAAATAACACTTAAGGCTTTCTATGGTCTGCTGTCAGTCCCAATGAAGCATGAATCTCAGTTTGCATTGTAATAAATTAAAAATGTTTGCTCTTCTCCACAGCTCAACCCAATATTGATTGAAAACGCCCCCTCTGCTCTACAGCTGTTTAGTATTTTCCGTTACTGTTCTTCACCAAACTTTCACAAGCGAAATCCAGTCATTTCATCGGTACCCGCGCAACTTGCAAATGGAAAGGTGAGAAGGATGTGGCAAAATCTTACTGCTTTAGTGAATGAATGAATGAATGACTTTTTTTTGTCACAGTACAATGCACAGTGAGATTAAAAGCATGAAATGTACCTTTAAGTCACACTGCCACACTTTCTTTGAATGTCACCCATGAGTAACGCTCACTTTTTCTCAGCATTGTAATTCCCATGATTCATGGACATAGGAGTAGCTTAGTCTTAACCTCTGCTGTCATTTTTTATCATAGTGAGTTGTGAGAAAATCTGATTGGTCTTTTTGACATAACGGCTAAATTAAGCACTGCAGATCTTCTATTGTGAATGTTGAAAAAAGCATTAGAACGGACAGAAATATGTTTCTTCTCAAACAAGATCTTTAAAACCAACACCAGGTGCTAATCATATACAAGCACACTGATGATAATGAGAATTAAGACAGCCCAGAATAAATGAGCTTCTTTTCATCTGTCTCAGACCGGGTTTATCTCCAATGTGGGGTGCAGGGCTGACACAGATTCAGTGGAACACCTGGAAAGCTTCACTGACGTACCTTTTGTCTTTTGGTCAGATAGCTTATACAGAGAGTCCCGGTGCCAGAATTTGTTTGTATTATGAAAGTGATTATTCCTGACTGTCAAACACAGCATTCAGGGAGACGTATGGCCACATGTGCTGCAGGGGTGTTTGCACGTGGCAGCGACTGAGAGGAAAATCTTGGGAAAATAAACACTTCATACATTTGTATTTGTTAAGCAGATGCCTGTCTTTTTTCAGTCTGTATAAGCACAATGAAAATCCTAATCAGGCCCCACAAAAAGCGTGCTGGCACCAAATATTTGAGCTTTTTGATAGCTAGTTCAAGTTTACATGTTAACTTTTATAATTGTATTTGCTTTGTAATAGGTTTCAAATTATTTAAAGACCATGCAAGTTTAAAACTGACCGTTTCTAAAGTAGATTTCTGTTTTTATCACTGTAATAACTATACATAACCAAAAGTGACCCTCAGTTAATGTGTGGCGTCTTATGTGTTTAGTTCACGTCTGTGGCAAGCAGGTCTTTCCTGAAATTACAAGGATTGTAACTGACAGGTGGTTTAAACAAACACAACTCAGAATTACGGTCAGGCTCTCTTGATTAACACAGACATGACACAAACATGTGTTTGCATGTGTATGCATTTCATAAATCCAGTTAAAATGCAACCACTTATAGTCTTTAAAGTCATAAGAGTTTATAAGGCATGACAAAATTCAAATAGGTTTTATATAGCACCATTTAACAGTGTTTACAGTCCTTACAGTTCAAATACATACAAATATGGATATTTAAGTGCTTATTAAATGGATAATATAACTAAAAATAACAATTCTGTAATAATTTATGTTGCTCCAACCTTAAAATACAAAAAGAAATTGGTGATAATGAAAAATTTTCACCAAAATTGATTGTTTTCTTGTGAAACGCACTCATTTGATATTTATTTTTACAGACACTAAACCAGATTTTTAAATAAATATCTTGATATAATGAAATGCAAACAGGCTTGAAATGAGAGTGAGTACATTTTTTACATTTGTGCTAAAATGTTTATTATACCATTTTAAATGTGCATATGTGTTGAGTGTAATGGGTTAAATACCTTTAATGACTGCTGTCAAACATAAAACCTCAAATATTTCCCTGAAATCATTTTTTATGTTTGAAGCTATAGACATGTCTGTGTTTGCATCCTTATTTGACACAATAGAGACACGTGGTTTCTCTGGTAAAGACGAACATTCCTTTTATTGTGCTGGACTTTTTTCCCATCTTGAAGCCCAGGAGGAGTGCAAGCTCCCCGGAACAAGCCTGGGAGGTAGAAGACCACACACCAAGCAGTATTTAGTTTACCGCTCACAGGCAGAACGCCTTTGCGCTCAACTTGATATCTGGTATCAGTGCTTAAACATGACCCGAAACATGAAATGAACTTCTGAAAGTCAGTAACAAAGTATAATATTTGTTGCTTTATGACCACCCACATGAGTGTATTTATATAGCTGCAGGTCACCGCCGCTGTCTTGGTGGCGTTTATCAATGTGTAGCCATAATGCCAGTCACTGTGTGACTCAGTGTTAGAGTTTCACTGTTTCGTTTGGGTCGTATGAAGGCGACTCTGTTGGATGTGGTGAACTGTGGTACAGTGTAAACAACACAAAGAGGACACAGTTGAATGCTTGTTGTTTGCATTCCCCCTAGTGGCCAAACATGATAAGAAAATAAAGAAAAGTTTCCTTGAACTTATTTTATCAAAATATTGGTGGGAACTTGTTTATTTTCTAAATCTGCTTCATTTGGAAACCAAAAAGCTTGGGGTAAGTATGATTTAAAAATATTTTTTTCAGTAAGGGTGCATTAAATTAATCAAAAATGACAGACATTAATAATTTCTCAATAAATGCTGTTCTTTTTAACTTTCTATTCAACAAAGTTGTGTGAATTTCCACCAGAAGGACTAAGCAGCAAAACAATTTTCAACATTAATAATGATAAACATTAATAATAAGCACCAATAATAACAGTATATTAAAATACTTTTTGAAGAATCATGTGACACTGAAGACTGGAATAATGGTTGCTTAAAATTAAGTTTTTCCTTTGCAGGACTAAGTTACTTATCAAAACTGATAAAATACAATTTATTATTGTTCTTGTGTAATCCAGTAAATTCAATTATTCATATTTTTGGACCAGTAGTGTATTTACTTGAACGTAAAATATATCTTTCAAAATAGCACACGTTTGTGTGTGTGTGTGTGTGTGTGTGTGTGTGTTTCTGTGAGTTGGGGGGACTTTCCATAGACTTCTACTACTTTTAAACTGACCAAACTATATTTTCCAAGCTGGTCCCTACAATGTCAAAAATTTGGGCCCCAAAATGTAACATTAACAAGTAGACACACACACGCTAATGTTCAATTGATTTAGTTTTTTCGTGTGATTATAGGCTGTGTAGGAAAAAGATTTATTTGTAGATGGGCCACACACAAAGACGAAAAACAGAGAGAGAAATAGAGCGAGGAGAAAGTGTATCACACCATGAGTTACAAACAGTTCCCTTATGTGGCAATGGTGTGAGAATGGGCCGTGAGAGGTCACTGAGGATGGTTAGTCTGATGTAGTCTGATGCCAGTAACTCTTTACCTCTTAAAACATCTCATGAACATGTTTAAAATCTACAGCAAGACACTAACGTCTCTGTGGACTTGTCATGTCATGAACATTTCTACCACAATGTCATTTACAAGGCCAAATATGTATTGTGTTCTGTACATTCTGTGGTGGAAATTACAATTTTGGAATAAAACGTCTGCCTCCTTTGCCTTGAGCAGGCCATATCTACCTCTTTGTAAATAAACAGAATTAAGGCTCTTCAAAATTGTTCTCATAAGTTATAATGCAATATTGTTGGTTGTGGTGGAAATAAAATGGTTCTAAATATGTGTAAAAAAAACAAAAAAACAAATATTTTTACTGAAACATAAAAAATAAAGTTTCCTTTTAAATCTTTTAGACTTTTTCTCAGAATTGTGTCATATAAACTTTTTTTTGAATTGCAAGATATAAAGTTAAATTGTGGGATATAAACTTGCAGTTCTGAGAAATATCACAGGTTAAAATAAGGACACTTACATAATGTACTTAAAGTGCTCTGTTTTCGCACACTGATTTTGTACTTAATATACTCACTAAACAAGTTACTTTAAAAGTTAAGTTAAAAGTTCAATTCTGAGGAGAAAAAAAGAGTGTTCTCAGAATTTCGAGTTTATATATCGCACCAAAAAGTGGGTAGTTGTACAACTGGTTCAGTACTATGGAATAATTCCTGCGATGCGAAAGAACCTATTGTTCTAGTAACTAAAAAAGAACAGTAGGGGGTACTTGATCCTTTACTTTAAGTTTACTCATGACTTAGTAAGCTACTCACCGACTCCCAGAGTGCATTGCAGCCACTGATCTGTAATAGAGAACATTATATAGATTATATATAGTCATTATATAGATCAGTGATTGCGGCAGAATAAATTATGCAATTGCATAACAAAAGAGCAAATAAAAATGGTTATTGTTACAATTATTAAAAATAAATGAAATTTAATTGTTACCATTGTTGTGATTCACGTGTTGAATGTTGAAGTCAGTATGTGACTTGACCACAATTATTTCAGTTTTCTATCAAGTAAATGAAAAGCGTCTAAAGAGATTTATGAAAAACAGTGAAATTGGAAAAGATCATTAATAAACACACAAAAACAGATACACTAATAGAAATAATACAGTTACTTAGAAGATAGCTTACCTGCTAAAAGCAACGCATTTATTAGCTTTCTTCCCTTGAAACCAAATAACTCATGTTGCATCGCTGCATTAATAGGAAGAACATTATAACAATATAGGCAAAGTTGTAAGTGCCCAACCAGATGGAACACTAATCGATAACGGTTTTAAAAACATTTAAGGATTCTTGTGTGGCTTATATGATGTTCTCTCAAATATTTCAATTGTATTGAAAATTCAATACTGAAGATAATAAAAAGACATTGAAGAATGAGTGAAAAGTCTTTTTCTTCTTCTGTTGTCAAGTAGAAAGATACACGGTTTCTGCCCAACAACAACAATATACAAAAATTAAAATAAGTTATGTTACAGTAGCATGTTTTTTCCCCCGTCGGTTTCAAAAACTAGAAAAAATACTTCCACTGCACTGAAGTAGAATGATTTGTGTAACCAGTGCCGTGGTCATTGAGTTCTGCTGAGCTGGTGCATTTGAGAAAGCTTTTGTTGTCCCCTTCAGTAATGCATCACGGTTGGTCCGAGGTGCCACACAAAACCCAAACTACCGTGCCAGTGTCCAACGGTGGCGGGAGAACGTCTAGCTGCAAGCATGAATAGGCCATTCCTACCAACTGTATCAGAATACTCCAAAAATGCCAACACCAGCAGGTTTTTTCACTGTTCTTGTGTTTTGTTTGCTTATCAAATCAGTCTCAGACCAGTAAGAGGCCCATCGAGGCTTTTGATGATGGAGGATAAAGAACAGGCAGAGTTATATTGGATGCTTGATGTGTTTATTGTAGCTCAAGTCAACAAACAAAAGGGCCCTCTATGGGGTCCCAGCATAATGAGCGCCGCTTCGGTTGTAAATATGTTTTTTTTTTGGGTCCAGTCTTTCCATCTCAATGCAGGACAAAAGAGACCAGCCCATCCAATTCAGGTCACCCTTGAATTTGGCGATGTAGCTCACTGAGCTAAATCATTTGTGTCACAATGTCTCAAGAGGACGACGGGAACGTCGATAAATGAATAAATAGTGTACTTTGTAAAGTAATTCTTCTATTCGCACTCTTTCTGCAACTAGTTTCTGTGCCTTTCCATAATAGACCCCACTTCAAGATGATCAGTGTGTGCTTTTCAAGTGTGTGCTTGTGGTTGTATAATTGCCTGTGAGAGAGACAAAGAAAGAGGGATAAAGGGGCTGGATTTAGTTCAAGAAGCTTGGAGAATGTTCAAGTATTGTACAACTACATTGAAACGCATGGCAGAACTCTATTTGTCGCTGTCTTGGATGTGGGCAACATCTTTGATTGCAATAATATTCAAAAATAATTTCGAAGTAACTACTGTTGACGTGTGGATGGTTACATTTATATACAAATGAGGGAAAAAAAAGGTGGGAGGAAGGAAAACGAAAGAAAGAGAAGGCCTTTCCACCCAAAAGGCATTAATATTCTGAGCCATGTGACATTTTAAATTAACAGAGAGAGTAAATAGCTGACAGAATGCGCCATATGTTGCCAAAGTCGGGTCCAAAGAAATCACAAAAGTTCTATGTAGTCGTTCCAGAAATCTAGAATTATTTTGCGAGCATGAGGCGCTGGTGAATTCAACCACAAATCAGCCGCTTATGTCTCTCTGAGACACGCTGGTAGTTTACATGAAAGTTTTAATTGTGTGCATCCTTACGGTTTTAATAGTTAGCAGTCCTAGACTGTCACAGATCCTGACAAATCTGGATGGAAAAGAAGACTTATGCCTTGTGGATGAGGGGCCGGGAGAAAATATTACAGTTCTATCAGACACCTCATTCAGACTGTTTGAAAGATTCAGTGGTGTGTCTGTGATGTTGACCACACAAACAGAGATGTGGGGAAATGACGCAAATCTTCTGGAATCTGCAAGAGACAGACCTCACACACAGCTGAAATTTCCAGCTCGACAGAAAGGAGATTTTGTAACTCTTTGCTGCTAATATGAGGAAACGTATTGGAGAGGAACGTAGTGGGATAAGACTGAGAGTGTAAGCGTACAATCACTCTGTTCATAGAATTTAGTAGTTGCAGTTTTTGTCATGGATTTCCAGGGTTGACCGCATATTTATTTTTTGGGAATGAAAACAAGGTTAGGAGTGATTGAAGTATGGTCCATTTAATACGGTTCTTAATACTAAAAAATATGTCTAATCAAAAACTTCTTTATGCCAAAAAAAAGAAAAAAAGAAAATGTAATGAGAAAATTAGACATGATATGACCTACTGAATGTCTACCCCTCACATTTTCTATTTAATTCACACACACACACACACAAAAACGCTTTCTATTCAGAATGTGGTCTGTAAGCTGTTAATGTAGAATTCACATTAGTCGAAGAATAGAATAGAAAAATAAAAATTGCCATTCAGACAAATGACTTTTTATTTACTTTACACCCTGATATATTTTTTATATTTGACCCTGGACCGCAAAACCAGTCATAAAGGTTTTTTTCAATTGAGATTTATACTTCATCTGAATAGATAAGCTTTCCATAGATATGGTTGGTTAGGATAGGACAATATTTGGCTGAGATACAACTGTTTGAAATCTGGAATCTGAAGGTGAAAAAAAATCTACAAATTGAGATAACCGCATTTAACGTTGCCAATTCAAGTTCTAAGCAATGCATATTACTAATCGAAAATTAAGTTTTTACACATTTACATTAGGAAATGTACAAAATATCTTCTTGGAACATGATATTTATGTAATATCCTGATTTTGGCATAAAAGAAAAAAGGATTATTTTGACCCATGCAATGTGTTTTTGGCTATTGCTACAAATATACCCATAGTATGACTGCTTTTGTGATCCAGGGTCACATATATTGTTTTGCAGTTACAATATATTCGTAGCTTTCAACACTGAAACTGCTTTTAATACATTAAATATATAGCCTTCTTTATATATTTACAAAGAGGGTGCCTCACAATGTGATCATCATGTTTGGAGATTCGTGCCATCAACAAACCTTTGGTTACCAACCGTTGGTTCAGTGTATAGCCCATATATCATTCACTGACTGCAAGCCAATACAGGATTAAAAACAATAACAACAACAAAATCCTTTTTTATTTCCATAATCAATTTGTATGAAGTTGAAACTGTCATTTTTGGCATAGCTGTAATTGGTTTTGGCTTTCTAAGCTCTGGTGACTCATGGGAGAAAGTCTGTGAAACACAGATGGAGCATTTCCTAAGCGCAGGGAGAAGAAGACAAATCTCCCATTCAGCATCTGCAGTGAGGGGGAACTTCAGCGGTCTCTGCTGCCTGCGATCTCACACTGCTAATGAAAAATGCCCTTTACACTACCATACGGGACAACATAATTTGCCTGGAGCTCAAAATTACTACACTCCGGCCTATTGTAGGAAAGTCACCTAAGGGCATGGATTGTTCAGGAAAAGCTTGATGTGTCTCCATTTGAACATTACACCTCAGGAAACATTTTACCTGAACGACTGAGGATTTTTGTCAAACAATCAAGAGAGCCTATGTGAATGAAAATACAAGGAAACAGCCTGTCGTTATTGTTATCCAAGCTAAAGATGAGGAGGAAATGGCGGATGGCCAGTGTTGTCTGCTCTGGTACACTGCAAGATAAAAAAATGGAGCTTTCTGTTCTTCCTCTCTCAACGCTGGGAATTTATAGGGCAGCTGCTGCAGATGGTCTTATAAAGAAGCCCAAACAGTCATGACAGACGGTTTACATAGCAGTGGGCATAGCACTGGGTCGCACACAACACTTTTTCTTCTACTGAAGCGTAGACACGTCTGTTTGCGCCCTACGAAAAGCAGCCGCCCAAGATGGGTGGTAATGGTGAGGTCAGTCAGAATGAATGTGTTAAAGAGATACGGACCACCCCTGTGCGAAACCATTAACCGCTTTCGTTGACCATAATTAACAGATTTGGTGGCTTCCCAGGCAAAAGGCGCATAATCTAGTGAGAAGTAGATATACATTAAGAGGACGTCAAACAAATGCGCCACAGATGTAGGTCATGCTGTTGATGTGCTAATTTGCACTGGTCTGGTTACCACCAGACACAACCTGCTGTATTTAACTGCAATTAAAAATATTTTGTTTTGAAGCTTGGCTGTCAGCATATGATTGATCGGGTGCGTACAGAATATGTGCCTTTGACAGAACAACGAAGCTTCAGTGTTTAGGCAACATTTCTAATTTAATCTCATTTCATTTGAAGTATCTAATGTTTTTACCAGTTTTGATGAACAAAAACAGTGATGTTAACATGGTGTTAACTTTTTGCTGATGTAAGCTAAATATTTAGAGACATATATTTGATCTTAGTCTTTCAATATTTAACTCTTTGTTCTTTTTAATTTCATAGGGTGACCATACGAGCCATTTTCCCAGGACACGTCCTGGCCAGGATTTCTATGTTGCTTAGATTCAAAGTATTTCCAGTGTCTTTGAAAAACAAGGAACCAATGTCATACATTGATTAGTCTGCATTTCATATTACTCTTTTCATCTTTTTTTCCTGCTTTATTTTTATTGTTTGATTTAATTTGTACATTATTTTGGCCAGTTTTAATTAACATTTTTACACTTTTGTTAACTTTTTGCACAAGCTGCCCCTAACAGTGTAAATTAAATATTGAGAGCTCAAATATATTTTATCTTAGTTTATTAATTTAATATTTAATAGCTTTGGAACCAGGCTATAGATATTTATTCAGTTTATTCCTGTAACTGCATGTCATTATTCATAATTCAAAACTCCCTGTTGATGCATTCAAAAACAGTTTAGTATCTTCATACATATCAAGAGCAACAATTAAAAACCTGTACATTTGTGATTTTTATTTTATTTTATTCTACTCTACTCTTAGCGCTTGTACGGAAAGTGCTGCTCTGAACACACAGATAGATAAATAAACGCAACCCCCATGTGTTGCGACGCTGTATGCAGCACAATGCTAGGTAGATGAGAATGAAAATTCATTTTACACGCAGAAGGAAAAAACTCTCACATTCAGTCAAATGTCTTCATTGTTTGCACTAACGTTACAAGAAATCTATTTCCAGAAATCGTCTAAATCATCCCAGAAAGTACAGCGAGACTAAAATGAATGCACGATGGTAAGACCAATCTGACTTCCACTATGTAACGTTAACAAATGAACTTACAACACTGATTTAAAGCCATCGAAACTCGTAAAGAATACTTAAATCAAAACAAACTAACGTGTTATCAAAGCAATCATCACAGTCACGTTACTTTTAACACAAGTTTAGTGAATTGATTCGTGTCAGACGAAACAGCAACATGTAGTGAGACAACTGATACAAGGTAAGAGATAATTCACCCAAAAATGTCATGATTGTAACTCATTTTCATGTTGTTTATAAACTGTATGGCTTGCTTTCGTTTGTTTTTCTTCACTAAAGGTAGAAGTCAACACGAAGCAGCCAATATTCACTGTCATTGTATGAAAAAAACTAAATGCATGCTAATGGTAAGTAAATTGGGATTCTGGTCTGCTCTTTAACTTTACCTTTAACCCTTCAGCCCGATAAGATTTGAGTGGTATTTGTTTTGCAGGTTAAATGTACTCTGCTCACCAAAATGGCTTTTCTGCTGCCCCAAAGGAGAAGCAGGACACAGCTAAACAAGACTTTATCTAGTTAGCACCTATATTGATGTGGATGCTTTCTCTGTGGAGATGGAAGAGGAAGACTTATTTACAAAGCGCCAGGATGCTAGAACATCTCTTCCTCAGTTTGAGGATGAAAGGCCTCTCTTTCACAGCAATCAGATGCCACCAGGTCCTTCTGAGCCATTTCTGCTGTCAGGAAGTGATGTAAAAGTTCCATACACCATTAATCGTTATTTACGCGACTACCAGCGAGAAGGCATAAAATTCATTTATCATAACTACGCCAAATCTAGAGGATGCATATTGGGTGATGACATGGGTCTTGGAAAAACTGTTCAGGTGTGTAAATCTGCATATTACAATGTATAGATTAAACCATTTACAGACCGCTCATTTTCCTCTTCCCTTTTTTCCTTTAGGTCATCGGCTTTCTGGCTGCAGTTCTGTGGAAAACCGGTACATGGAAAGACGTCGAAAACAATAAGCCACAGTTTTTGCTGTCACAGAAGCCAACAGAACAAGTTCAGAAGGTATTATGAATGTCAGATCTAATCGTTCCTCATTAGGTGATTTTCTATTGCGTAATACTGCTTTAAAACCCCTTTATTTGATTTGATTTGTTTCTACTCAGGTTTTTCTCATTGTGGCTCCGCTCTCTGTTGTCTACAACTGGAAAGATGAGTTAGATACGTGGGGTCATTTCAGAGTGGTGGTCGTGCATGGTGTGAGGAAGGATGAAGAATTGGCACGTGTCCAGAGAGGGAGATGTGAAATTGCTCTTACAACCTATGAGACGCTTAGACTCTGTTTGGACCAGTTTAACAGGTATATTATAACTTAATTATAATACCTTTTATTTCTGTTACTGCATGTCATTATTCATAATTCAAAACTCCCTGTTGATGCATTTAAAAACAGTTCAGTATCTTCATACATATCAAGAGCAACAATTAAAAACCTGTACATATTTGTGATTTTTATTTTATTTTATTCCACTCTACTCTTAGCGCTTGTACGGAAAGTGCTGCTCTGAACACACAGATAGATAAATAAATAAACGCAACCTCCATGTGCTGCGACGTCACAAACCAACAAACATTTATTTCTTCCCAAACCTTTGCACAGTATTGTATTTTAGTTACATTTGAATTGTAAAATGTTTGCTGCCCTAAGTTCATGGCAAGTGTAGTTTATTTTCAACATATTCTTTTTCTGCCTCTCTTTGCATTTAAAAAAAAGCGAATGATGTTGATTGATCTTTTACACAATATAATGTCTCACTTGGTTTTGTGCAGTATTGATTGGGCTGCCGTTATCGTTGATGAAGCTCACAAACTAAAGAACCCAAAGTCTCAGATCACTCAAGCCATGAAGGACCTGAGATGTAAAGTGAGGGTTGGACTGACAGGAACAATCCTTCAGAACAACCTGGAGGAATTGTGGTGTGTTCTGGACTGGTGAGGCACTAAAGCATTATTATTTTTAACCCTAATTGACGTTGTGTTGCTTTTTGATTTAGATAGTGACTTAATGGTGGTCACAGGTTTTTGAAACACAAGTTATTTCATTTTGTGCCATTATAGTGTTATGATAACGGTCATTTCTCCATTAATTCACTTAATGTCACAGGGCCATTCCTGGATGCCTGGGATCCCCTGTGGGTTTTAAAAACAGGTTTTCGGACCCCATTGAGCACGGACAAAAGCACACAGTGACGAAAAGAGCTCTAGCAGAAGGCCGTAAAGCAGTTCAGGAACTTGCCAAAAAACTCTCACACTGGTTCCTCAGGAGAACAAAGGCCCTCATCAGTGACCAGCTACCTAAGAAAGATGATCGAGTCAGTTAAGTCGAAAAAACTGAATTAATATGTTATCTCATAGTATGTGCTCTAATGTGAGCTGCTTCTTGTTCCTCTCCAGGTGGTCTATTGCTCGCTCACAGACTTCCAGCGGAAGGTGTATCGTGCTGTGCTGGACACAGAAGATGTGACTCTGCTGTTGCAGAGCTCAGGAAAGTGTCACTGTGGCAGCGGCCGTCCACGGAAGACGTGCTGCTACAAACTGAACGCAAACGGCGTGCCGGTTAGATACCTGTACTTCACTTATCTGACTATCCTGAGAAAGGTGGCCAATCATGTTGCACTACTGCAGTCCAAAGAAGGAACCAGCAAAAAACAGGTTAGTAATTGGGTGTAGTGGAAAAAGTCCAGGATTGTTGTCAAATACATTAATGTTTAAAAGTTTTAGGGTTGGTAGGTTTTTGATCAAATCATGTCGTTGGATCAGAAATACAGTAAAAATGTAATATTGTAAAATATTGCAATATAAAATGGATGTTTTATATTTCTATTTCTATTATTTAAACATTACTTCTTTTCCCAAACACAGGAGAAATATGTGACACCCATTTGTGAACAAGTTTTTAGGAAATTTCCAGATTTCACAGGGAGGTGCAAAGAAGCAGCCTTTGAAGCAATGTCTGACCCCATGTACAGTGGAAAAATGAAGGTGAGGCATTTTCTTTTCTGAAGATCAAGAACTTTTATCATAATAATTGTATGTTAAACAATGTTTTTCTTTCTGATTTTTACTCACCACTTTAACATTTTCTTTGGCCCCACTTAAGGAATGAACGCAAAAATTATGTTTGGACACTGAGACAATTTTCGTAATTTCAGCTCTTTATTTCTTTACCAGAATAGAAGTAAAATGCTAAGATGCAATTGTACTGCAGACTTAAAGCTTTAATGCAAGGGTTTGAAAAAACATAAAATGCTTACTAATTACAGCCATTTTATACACAGTCCCCCTCCCCCATTTCAGGGGTTCAAATGTAATTGGACAAATAAATATTATCATAATTTTTGTTTTTTTATATTTTGCTGAGAATCCTTTGAAGGCAATGATGTCCACTCTTATTTTTAACGTTCAAAAACTCCTGGTTTGCCTTTACTGTATGTTTTGTGTCATTCCACTTGTAACTTTGACGCATTTGGCTGAATCTGTTCTTGTATATGAGTATATGCCTATACACTTCAGCATTCATCCGGCTGCTTCTGTCTTCTGTCACGTCATCAGTAAATGTCAGTAACCCAGTGCCACATGTTCATGCCATCACAACATGTTTCACAGATGATGTTGTATGCTTTGGGTCATGAGCTGTTCCACACCTTCTCCATACTTTTTTCTTCCTTTCATTCTCTTACAGGCTGATCTTGATTTCAACCATCCAAAGAATGTTTTTCCAGAAGTGATCTGGCTTTTTTTAGATGTTTTTTTGCCAAAGTTTAATTTGGCCTTGTTTGCAACTTGTGGTGAACCCTCTTTATTTGCTCTCTGTAGTCTTCTCTTGATTGTAGACTTTGACAGTGGCACATCTACCTCTTGGAGAGTTTTCGTCTCTTGGCTGGATGTTGTGAAAGGGTTTTTCTTTACCTTGAAGAGGATCCTCCAATCATCCACCAATGTTGTCATCAGTCTGTGGACTTTTTATGTTGCTGAGCTTACCAGTTACTTTTTTCCCAGAATGTACCAAACTGTTTCTAATGTTCCTGCTACTTCTCTAATAGATTTGACCATGAACTCCATGAAACCAGTCCAAAAAAAGGGGGGGAGGTGCATACTAAAGAACTTTAATTCCTTACATATACATATATCCTCTTGGTGAAAACACATTGTTTTTGCAAGATGTACATGGTCAATTAATCTCATCCTCATTGTTGAGTCCTAAGCGTATGTTGCTAATAACTCTAACATGCAACATACTTTTTTATTTGCATGTTACAGTTATTAGCATGGGCGCTCAAGCCTCAAACGAACAGCATAGAAAAGTTGCTGTGCCAAGATATCTTCATTTCCAGTCCGTTCCGGTTTATTCCTTGGCAATATGGAGATTAATAAACCCTCTTGTGGCTAGCACTGGCCCTGAGCTGTCTTCCTTCGCAGGCTGTGGATACACTTCCTTGAGAAATAACAAGGACAGTATTTAGCGTGTCTTCAGGCCTTCCTTTCAAGGGTTCCCCCCTCCCTTTAGCCGGAGCATCTTGAGGGTGCTGTTATTGGCAGATGCTGAGTTACTGGCTTCCTCACAAGAATGGGCGCTGGTTTCTGAAACATCAGCAATAGAAAGAAAAGACACAGCCCGCTCTGTTAATCTCTACCCAGTGGCCACTGACTGAGTTGTTAGTTCTCATTTTTTCATTACGATTTAAATGAACACCTTTGTGTTTTCACATGTTATGATAAGCAGGATTGTCTTTGCACCAGTCATCATTTTGTGAAGCATGTCCTGTTTTTCTTCCTGTTCCAGGTTCTGCAAAAGCTACTCAACCACTTTATTGCAAAGAAAGACAAAGTTCTACTCTTCTCTCTCTCCACCAAGGTGAGGTGGTTACAAAAAATTTGTTGACATAAAAAAAATTTCAAAATATATACATGGAATTCATTTTAATTGATTTACAGTCCTTTTAAGTGTGAATCAGTTAAAACAAACCCTTCTTTATATTTTAACAGCTGTTAGATGTTCTAGAAAGCTATTGTATGGCAGAGGGTCTGGACTACCACAGACTGGATGGAAACACCAAATCTAAGGACCGAGTTAAGATAGTGAAAGAGTTCAACAGCTCTCGGGATGTCAACCTGTGTCTGGTGTCTACCTTGTGAGTGTGGCTTCAGACGTTATTATGTTTTGTTATGGCTTTTATTTACAAGATCTCGCATACATTTATGTCAACGTGATTCATAATGACTTTGCTCCTCATGTTACTTCTCTAGGGCGGGTGGACTTGGTCTCAACTTCGTTGGAGCGAATGTTGTCGTGTTGTTTGATCCAACGTGGAATCCTGCCAATGATCTTCAGGCTATAGACAGGTGAGAAAATGGTCATAAAATTAGGTATTTACATTTCACAACAGCATGCCAGAAAGGTGAAGTACCACGTATTGAATACTACCCATTAAAGAATCCCAGAAAAATGTAATGGTTTCATAAAAATTAGGGATGCACCGATAACGATCGGCCGATATGTTTGCGCGTTTTGTCGGTAAAAGCGGTTCTGTAATCA
>JAUCMS010000145.1:12132831-12143967 GCA_032357445.1 Enteromius radiatus | reverse complement strand
CTGATTACAGAACCGCTTTTACCGACAAAACGCGCAAACATATCGGCCGATCGTTATCGGTGCATCCCTAATAAAAATATTAAGCAAAACAACAATTTCAACAATGCTAATAGTAAGAAATGTTTCTTGCACATGAAATCAGCATATATGAGAGATTTCTGAAGGATCATGTGAAACTGAATACTAATGTTAGTGCTGCTAACAATTCAGCTTTGCCATCATAACAACATTATATTTTAAAATGTAAAATGAAACTATAATTTATAATAGAAATAATATTTCACAAGATTTTTTTACTGTAGTTTGTTATTTTGACCTATATGGATCTGTAATTCTTTCTGTTTTCATTTACAGGGTTTATCGTATTGGCCAGTGTAGGGATGTGACCGTCTTTAGACTTATTTCTTTAGGAACAGTAGAGGAGATCATATACCTGCGGCAGATTTACAAACAGGTATGTTCACAAAAAAATATGTTGCATCAAAGGTGAATGAAGCGTATGTTAGTATTTAAAATTAATAGGCGGCCTTAACTACTATGTACTTATATTTAAGTCACCCTCATCCTTACACTAAAATTATGTACAATCTAACACTACTGGGGGTTTTTTTCACCTTGATTTTTTTACAGCAACTTCAGTCATCAGTCATAGGCCGGGAGAATGCTAGACGCTACTTTGAGGCTGTTCAGGGAACCGACGACCAGGCAGGAGAGCTGTTTGGCATCCGTAACCTTTTTCGTCTGCAGACTGATGGCACCTGTCTTACCCACCGCATCCTGGAGGTAAAAAGACAAAAACGCTCTCTAACTCAGCATTCCAGTCCTGTACATATCTTTAATTAACATCTGTTATATCAGCCGGTTGTTGCTGCCCTAGTCTTGTGGTATTAATGCAGATTGTGGATTTGTAATTTAGAGGTTCTGAAAAGCATGTGGATGCTATCTAAAGGCTTTCTACATATCCCTAATCACATCCCTTTAACGAACTGTTTATATGAAGTGAATTCCTTCTCATTGACATGATGGGAATCGCGTGTTTGGTGCACAGAGGGAGGGCCGAGTGGAGGTGGGGATCATGACGGCCAGAACTCAAGCTCTGGACGAGAGGCTGCAGGAGCCAGTGAGTACTCACCCTTTCACAGACCCGTATCTGAAGCGTTTCTATTTCCCACCCATTCCTCCCCTCTTCTTTCTCATCATCCATCTGTTCCCACGGCAAGACAGGCGAACACATGGTCATAATCAACCCCCTCTCAAGCCCAATGGTGAAGACCACACAGAAACGTACTATCTATACCACGTTTATTTACTCAGCAGAGGCCTTATCTAATTGTTCTTCTGGAAAAAAACCTCACACATTGTTTTTCTGAAGAGGATGGGCACTGACTGCAGTGCCACAGTTTGTTAAAATCAATGTTTTGCTGAAAACGAAATGTCGATATCAATTAAAAAGTGGTAAAGTTGCATTTAATGTGGGGTTTTTATAAATAAAAACATATACATTTCAGTCTGACTTGGTTTAGGTTATAAATTAATGTCAAATTATGTATATTTTTTCAGCATTTCAGTTCTATTTTGATTTTTGCATTTAGCAGATATGAGACCGTCAGTGTTATTTTGTTTGTTTTTTTTAGTTGATTTTTTTATTTTACTTTTCTTTTTTTTTCCAGATTACATTTAGTTTAGACCACTAGCTTAAATATAATATTGTTCAATAGCAATAGCAGAAAGCTATAGTGTGTGTGTGTGTATAGGGTGATATATTGTGTATATGTTATGGAAAACAAGAAAATTAATTGTCCAAATATGTAAAAAAAAAATAAATAAATATATATATATATATATATATATATATATATATATAAAAGTGTATATGTGTGTTAGTTTGCAGAAAAAGTCATGAAAAGGAACAAATAAAAATTAACTAAAACTATTAAAGCTACAACACCTGTTTGAAGAGAAACTCATTAAACTTTTGTATCTTTATTTTTCATGTTTATATACAAATATTTGTTAAACTGTCTTCAGCATAAAACTAACAGACCCTTTTGATTCACCTCAGGATCTTCAATCAGCAGATGCTGCTACAGAGAGAGCAGGTGGATCAGCTGGGGCTGGGTTTAAACCCGCTGGAGTGTTGGACTTCAGCAGTGCAAGTGAGGATGAAGATCCCTGCTGCTCTAGGCCCAGGCCCTCAGGAGCACACAGAGGAGAAGAGGGAGGGGCTGGTGCTACCTGCATTGGCAATATGGGCCTTTTTGGTCTGCTCCAGAGACGAATGGCTCAGAGAGAGCAACAGGAGATGGACAGTGACGAGGACTCTAGTAGCCAGGATGAGGACAACTGTGAAAAACCCACCGAGATTAAGGGACAAACATCTAAGACGCGGGATCTGTTCGATGAATCCAAGGAAAGGTTGGAGGGAGTCACTAATGGTAAACAACCGAAAAAATCAGCAGACCTTGAGCTCCTTCCAACAAGTTCACATAAACACAACAAAGACAGCATGACCGTTAGCAAGAACCGTTTTCACAAAAGGGTGAAGTTTGCAGAAAAAAGATCTGAAGATGAAAGTTTTACCTTTGTTCCCGAGGAAGGTATGAGATGTATGAAGGGTTCTTCTCCTCAGGACAGTAATTTAGCTGACAGATGGTCCTCTGGGAAGAGCCGAAACCCACAGCAAACATCAGGATCCACTAAAACACTGGACTCATTATTAGGTACAACATTAAATAACCTGGACTATTTATTGAGAATTGGCTTGCATATTTAATATCTTTTTTTTTTTATTTTTACACAGAATATATAATTAAATAATCCAGAAATAGATTTAATGAAACAAAAGTAATTTAAGACAATCACAGATATATAACAACCAAAAATGTGTTGTTTCAGTTAATAATCACACATTTGGACCTTTTGGAGAAGACTGAAGTCGTATTGGATTGCTTCAATGTACATACGTGAACATATTTTCTGACTTCTGACAGGTGGTCTTCAGCACGTAAGCTACACCCACTCTAATCAGAAGGTAGTGGGCTCCAGCAGAGCAGAAGACCGCCTGAGTCGTGCTGCCGTACGAGATGTGTTTGAACTCAACAAGCACTCGCAGCTTCTTGCAAACCAGCTTCAAGACTCATCAGAGGTTTCAGTGCTTTTTTTCCACATGCTTTTGTTTTGTCCTTTAATATGCTTTTTAATAATTATATAATAATTAAGATATTAATTCCATTTGCAGTTAATCCATTTTTAAAGCCCAATTCTAACACACTGTATTTCTTGTGTTGTAGACCCAGTCATCTGATCCTGTACTCACAGATCACATTGAAAGAGGTCAGGCACTGCAGGAACATAGCATGCCCCACAAAGAACATCCAGTCAAACACAACCTCAGAACCTCTTACCGCCAAAACAATGTCACCGTCATAGTAGGCGAGACACCCAGTAGCATGTGCAGGTAACTCTATTCTCTGCTCCACAAACTTTTCTCCTCACACAAGGATCAGAGTCACTGTCAACTCCACACAAAGCAAATAATCATGTCAATTGGGCTAAAAACACAAGAACAGCAAGTCGGTGAGAGGAATTTCCTGGTAGCGCAGGGCCATGTGCCAGTTCTCCCCACAGCTATGGTGTGCTGCCCCCGCCTGGCCCCCGGGGCTGCTGGAGAGAGGGAAGACCACCCCAGAGCCCTCTCACCCACCCGTTTCCCAAGTCATGAGCAAAAAAATCCCTCTTTATTCTGCTTTTCTCCTCAGTACAGTTTCATAAATGTACTGTTTGTTCATATAATGGTGAAAACACACTCATACACACAAGTATATACTCTTTTCCTTGATGAACTGCTGTAATGTGATTCAGCTCCACACAGACACGTACTTAAGGGTTTTGCTTCGTAGATAGCTTTTGCTTTGGAACCACAAAGGGTGGCAACCACCATTAGAAGTTACACCACAAGCAGCTTTTGAGCTCTTTCAGTTTCAAAATACTACGAGGTTTTCCTTACTAACGCTGAATTTTCTGAGTTGTTGTTTTGTGCTTTAAAATGTTGAATTTGTGGTTAGTCATTGAATTTATATTAAATGGATAGATCACCCAATGTTTCAGTCATTAGTTCCACTCCCCCACAAGACATTGCAAACCCGAATGACTTTATTTCTTTTCCAGAACATATATTTGGAAGAATATTGGTTACAGAACAGTTTTGGTTAGTAGTAGTTTCAAAAGAACGAAAGTCAAGGCAGGTTTTGGACAACATGAGGGTACATACATGATGACAGAGTGTTTATATTTGGCTGAACTCTTCCTTCAAGAGCATGTCACATGTTTTGTAGCTTTTAGCATTAAGCAAATCCTCTGGTTCTTATTATGTTGTAACTTATGGGCGTTACATGTTTTGCAATGCATGGTATAAAACAGTATTTTTGAATGCTACAGTATACTTTAACTAAACCACTTATTAATATTTCAAGTTGTGTGGTCTAACCCACTTGCAGGATCACCGACATTTTGGAAAAAAATAAAAAATAGGAAATTATATATGAAGTGCCTGTAGACCTTTGTGACTCTGTGTCAAGGTCCATAATTTTTTTATAACGTAAAAGATAATTCAAGCTTTTTAGTACATGACAAAGTTAGTTCAGGTTGTAAAATGTCACTGTTCATGTATTGAAACCAATATGTATACAAATAGTGCTTTTTAAATAACTTGGCATATGTATTTTAAATAAATGTTTAAAAAATATTTCCTATTTGTCTTTAACTAGTATAAGCCAGAGGTGCTACAGATTATGCCTAAAAAGCATGTTTATTAATGCTATTTTGTAGATTGATGATATTTGGTCTTGCAGACAGCAGATGGAAGACATGGCTCAGTTCTTTGGATTCAACTCTGTGCGGGATTTTGCAGAAGAGATTCTGAAGAACGATTCAGAGCTGAGACTGAGCCAATTACGGAGCTTCTATAGCCAGCAGAGCCCTGAACTTAAGAACATCATCAGAAAGACCTTTCCAAAACCCATCGAACCAGAACCACCACTTCCGTCTACAGCTAAACAAAGACCTACCTCAAAAAGAGCCCACCCAAAAACCCCTCTTAAACCTCAGTTTGAGATACCAACCCCTGAGGTTGAGGATGCACGAAAAACATCAAAGAAAAAGAAAGTGGGTGAAACGCTAACCTCTGAGGTTCACCTTAATTGCAGTACAGATAAAGTTAAGATGTCCTCCACAGACAATTTCTCAACTTCGGGACATGTTCCTCAAAGGAGCTGTGCACCAGTAGAAGAAAGTAAAACCAACATTAATACTTCCTCTCAACCAATCAAGGACAAGGAATACCCTTCACGATCATCTTGTGTATCCACAGATGATTGTGTTGCTTCAAGCTCAACCCAGACCAACAGCTCCTCACAAATCACCGACCTTATAGGTGACACATCCATCCTGGATGACTTGTTCAAGTCAAAGAGGAAAGCCGTGGACCAGGTTAGAGATGTGAAAGCATCCACATGCACAGAAAGAGCAAAAAGCAGAGGAAAGGACTTTTGGGACATTTTGAATGAAGGAAACGAGGAGAGCATTAACAAACTCACAGATCTGACGGAGGTGGAGAAGATCTGCAACAGTGCCAGTGTCCCGGCAAAGTCTAGGAATAATCAGAAAACCGAAAGCTCACAGCTTTGGAAGAAAAATGAGAAATTTCTTTGGAAACGATAGTTTTCAAATTCCTTCAACAATGTTTTTAATGTTTATTTACAGTGTTGTCTTATTGCAAGTGCATACTTTTTATTTAAGTCCAATTGTTTTTATTTTTATTTTAAGGTTATGTTCCTCAGGATTTAGTAGGTTTCACGGTGTAATTGACTGTCAGTTAATGCTTTTATTCCTGTTTTATTAATGTTATTAGAGTTCATGTTTTAATGAAGACATAAGCAATTAATTTTTTTTTTCATAAAATACAAAAAAACAGAAATATACATTATAATAAATTAACATTGATAAAGATGCTTCATTAGTGGTTTCATTACATGTTTTGAAAATTGGATAAACTAAGAGAGTAATGAGTAATTGTAATAAATTCAGATAGAATAAATTAATATAAAAGTATTTTATCATAATTTTTGTATTCATTTCCTATTGTATATATTTTACAGTATTTATATTGGAATTTTTCTTCCACACAACTGCCTCTCATTTGGTTTCAGGCAGCTAAATGGCTTAAATAGTTGGTGGGTCTTGGACCTCAGACCAGAAATTGTTGTAAATAGTTTTGGAAGTAATGTAATTGCTTTGATGAAGTGGCATGAATTGTTCTCACCACATTCTCCCTTTCATAAAAGCTTAGGCTGCTGCTGCTTGTTTCATCTCGTCTGCTGTGAATCGCAGAGATCAACGCCTGTTGCTATCTTCATTCAGTACATTAGCGGTGGCACTACAAGAGAAATGACACGTGTGACCTGCAGCTGTCGTCTCACATCAATCAGCTGTTGCACTGAGGTAAACAGAGGCTCTTGGGGGAGTATGGGTAGGATTTTCACTTTTGATGTCCTCTGGGGCTACAACAGGACACTTCATACAGCTTCCAAACTCCTGGGAGGTAGAATAAGGATGGTATATTGTGTTCGGGTGGTTAGTTTACAAAGAATGATAATACTAATATAAAATGTTCTTCTGGATTTTCTGTTTCTAAAAGAATTTTCATTTAAAACCAAGTTTCCACAACAACAGTTTATAACATTTATCTGGAATTTAAGTCTGCATGTTAAAATTATTTCTAGTTGATCATGTGAAGACTGGAGTAATGCAGGAATAAATTACAATTCATAACATGTTAAAATATTTTAACAAATAGTTGCATCTATAAGAGATAAAAAAAAGATGTGCACAATTGATGGGATTAATATAACAGCATTTATAGAATCATTGCATGTATTATGTTTTTGTAAAATATGAAAAGATTGGAATATTACTTATAATTAAATCTCATAGCATAGGCCTACATCAAGTAATGTAGATCATATAGAGGCTTTTGCTGCCAAGAAAGGTTGAGAAACCCTGATTTAGTCTATACGTGGCTTTGAATTAGTCAACTGAAGCTAAAATGTTTTAATCAATTTCTGCTATATGCAAACTCAGGAACTGAAAATATGTGGCATCTGCTTCCCATTACATGTAGCACCTTCATCCTGTTATTTCTCCATGTCGCACAAAGAGATATTCAGAAATAAATGTGGATTTGCTTGTTTTAGTAGCACCTCCATCAGCACCGCAGTTGAGTCTGGAGCAGGTAGAACAAGCTGTTTGTTTTTTCTGATACAATAACCAAGACTGCAGTGCAGTCACACAGACGATGAGATCAGACCACTGCTGAACCTGATCTACTTTGCTTATTTTTCAATGTCACTGGGTAATTTGATTTGATTCCTGAGAGTGTGCAAACCAGCCCAACCTCTGTCCAGATTGATGAAAAGGACAGCTTTCCAGCTTTTTGCCAACTTGTCCCCTTCAATATTTGATGCTGATGCTGCTTTGTTAGTTTTTATGATGACAAAATGTTTTTAAAAAATGAAATGCAAATATTTAGGGAGGCCGTCTAACTGAGCTCATCAGTGTCAAAATAACTAGGATGGCCAATCACTCTTTTGAAGAAGCAGATGATAAATTCTACCGTGACGCTTCAGTTTTACTGGCGAAAAAGTGTGAGGTGAGCTATAAATAGAACTATATTCAATATTTGACAACTATTTTACAATAAAAATGTTTAACGTCCAAAGTGATCTTGTTTATACAAACTACTCAACATTTTGGTCAAATTTCGCCCTTTTGAATCTTAAATTGTCGAATGAATAATTTCTGTGATTCGAGTAAATTAATTCATGAATGAAAGTGACGAGACAAACATTACGTTTCAACATATTATGCACACATCCACTTTTTTTTTCGTATTTCAAAACACAAGTATTAATTCAAAATAGAAGAAATTGATTATTGTTTTCTTTTTTCCTTTAAAATACATTTAAAATTTGTACTTATTTTTATCCTTAACTCATTTAATAACTGATTGCATATTCTTTTAACATTTGCTGCCGGTCCACAAAAATTCCCCCTAGTTCGTTTTATTAGGAAATTACAGCCTTGTGGTTACCATGGCGACGGGTGCACCATCATTAAGGTGAGGCCTCAGGCCTCAGCTGCACAGATTTTCTTCCACTAAGTGTAACATGAGTAACTTATTGAATATCACACCTCACAAAACCATTGGAAAACTATAACAATAAACTCCCACTCAAAATGAAGGTCTGACCCCCGAAAGAGTTCCCACATGCTCCTTCCTTGCTCCTTCCTTGCTTGTTTCAGTACATATTTAAGTAAGCAAACATGGCTGATCCCACTTCCCAGATAGTGTTATTAATGATGTTTTCATGATACACAACCAAAAAAAGAAGAAATTTGACAGCAAAAAGGGACAAATTATACAAATAGACAGTTCAGATGATCTGTTTGGTTCCAAATTGTGCATGTTATGTCTGTCCCAAGCGATAACAAATGGAACGTTTTGATATATTAGGGTAAATATTTGCCCATGGGGGAATAAAGCAGATTCTCTGTTTGATTGCCAGAGTTCAGTGTCATTTGATCCATTTGTTTAGAGAATTGAGAGCTTGGTAAACAATCAATTCTCATACATCTGCCTGCTGTTTATGTGTGTAGGGACTCGAAGCCCTTGAAGCTGGACCACACAAGCAAAGCTTACTGAGACTGCGAGCAGTCCGATGCGGAGCGATGACAAAGCAGTCCTCTCACTTTCATCTTCGCATTGCTGATGTAAACACAAAGCATTGTGCTCGTTTATTTCAGCAGAAAATTTCCAACATGAAAACAAATTGTTGGCACACGACTAGATGCAGCTGTTAAATGTTGCAAAATTTAGTAAACAAAATTGTGAAAAAACAACACACAAGATGTTTTTCCTCATCTATTGTCTAAGCCGTTCCAAAAGTAACAGATTCATGTATGTTGTGAGCAGTGGTATGCATTTAGCTTGTTTTAGATGGAATCTTCACAGACAAGACAATCCAAAAAAAAACCCACAACAAACTTCAAAAGTGATCTATAAACCTCCCTTGTGTATAATTGTATTGAATGTGCACTTGTAGCATACTTACAATCTTAAAAGGTTTACTTTCAGATAAAGTAGTCTGTGGAGGGACAGAGAGCTCTTAGATTTCATAAAAAGTGTTTTAACTTGTGTACAGAAGATAAACGAATAGACATGGAACGACATGAGTAATGACATAATTGACATTTTTGGGTAAACCTGCTACTGCTTATTTTAGCTTTTAATAAACGTTTTATCATGATTAAAGCCTTTATACAGGACAACTGCATGCACGTCCATGTTTAACACTTAAAGTGTATAAATGGAACAATTCACTGTTGGGGCTGAGCTGATCTGAATGAGAGAGAGAGGAAGATGCAGAGCAGGCGACGCAAGGAACAGGATGAGAACTGCTGCTTTAGAATATTGATTTTGAAATTCGTGAATCCATTAGAATTGTTAGAAGTCCCGATTCATACAGTATATAACTATATTTTTACACGCACCCCTATTTTTCGAGGGCAGGGTTTATCTGGGTTTATGATGTCACTAACCCAAAATTATTTTGTTGTAGTCCAGCTACTGTAGGTGATGCTATGCTAATTCTGTAAAAGACAATTTCTCCCTTTGCACTGAACTTTAAGCTTCATAACTTTGCAGATGTTGTTTTTGCTCACACAGCTACATTACACACTAACAAAAGTTAAAAAGGTTTTTAAGAAGTACCACTTTACAGGGGAAAAAAAAATTCTATTTAATATAAATGTAAACTATAAACGGTATGAATCTAATTGTAAATAAACTGATTAATAAACTCCTGATGAATTGACTGATTTATTATGGTATGTTGTCAAATGAGCTGTAACAATACGAACACACAATACTATTAAACACATTGGATAATTTCATTCCTTCAATCAAAACATTTAGTTAATAGTTTAGATTAGTTGGCTATATAGCATTATGTTTAATGTAATGAAACAAAACAGCTGTCTAGCAAAATGACGGGTCGGGAGAAAGTGATTATTTTGAAATACAGGGTATAAGAGTAGTTTGTACAATGTTTCAAACCACAGGAAATTGTATTATGGTAATTGGTGGTTCCCCGCAGATTACGTGATCTGCAATCTTGATTTATTCACCCCTTGTTTTTAAAAACGTTAGATTTTCTGACACCACTGCTGCATTCAAAGCAAGATGGTGAGGGAAATGAAACAGGATTATTATTTTAATTATTGCCTTAGTTTTATTCCACATAAATGTCTTTTATGTTACAAACAGTAGCATTATAAATTATCACTGGAAATTCCCTGTAGTAAAAACAGAAACCTCTTTAATATAAGTGAAAACTGATATTTATCCTGTCAACTGTATTTCAATCATGACATCTCGCTCAAGGGTGAACAACTTTATTAACTACATCTACTGTACATGGAAATCCCCATCAGACTGCACTTGTTTATATCCTTTACCTGCTCAGCATCTTCACGACATACTTGAAACTCGACTCCACAGAGATTCAATCACTACAGCTGATGTGCTGATGTGAGGATCTGTAATACCGAGGCAAAAACCTGCCCTCTGCTGGCCGAATATCATAAAACAAAACCAGCAGCCCTTTAAAACACAGATCTTGAGGTAAAAGAGATATACCATAATTACTGCAACGAATCTAGCGTTACTTAAAAAAAAAAGATGTAAGATATCTTCATATTTACAGTGGGGCAAAAAGGTGTTTAGTCATCCACCAATTGTGCAAGTTCTCCCTCTTAAAAAGATGAGAGAGGCCAGTAATCTTCATTATAGGTATACCTCAACTATGAGAGAAAAAAAAAAAAAAAGAAATCCAGAAAAATCACATTGTAGGATTTTTAAAGAATTTGCAAATTATGGTGGAAAACAAGTATTTGGTCAATAACAAAATTTCATCTCAATACTTTGTTAGGCTATACCCTTTGCTGGCAATGACAGAGGTCAAAGGTTTTCTGTAAGTCTTCACAAGGTTTTCACACACTGTTGCTGGTATTTTGGCCCAT